>VDFB02094829.1:0-55673 GCA_007258455.2 Sequoia sempervirens
AAAGTTCTTTAGTCTCGGGTGACCTTGGTTTCTAAAATCAACAAACTTTAAGGCAAAGCTACAAATCACATTTGATTCTACCTTATTATTTCCAACCTCCAAGTACCTTTTTTAAAAATCCACTTTAACTCATATTATGGCCTAACCTTGAGGCTAAACCTTGATTTTTTCAAGGTTTTTAGTTAAGGTTAGGTTTTTATTTTTATATTTACAAAATTTAAAAAATAAGCCTAGCCTTAGCCCCAATCCCTACAAAAATAAAGGTTTGGTGAGAGTTATGTTGTAATATTATTTTTTATTAGGCCCTAGCCCAATGTTCCACAAGAACGCATCCCCATCACAAAAACCCTGTGTTTTCGGGACGGGGACATCTCGAAGACTTGGGGACTTGGTGGGGACGTCCCCCCGCCGCCCCACCACCAACGCTACTATCTTCAAAACGCTGCCAAGAAGCCAAGACACCCGAGGGACTCTTAGGAGTCTCCTGACCATCTTGGGGACACCAAAGAATCTCCTCCAACTAGACAACCAAAAAGAAAATTTTAAAAAAATCATTTGTTTCTTTGAACTTTGTGCCCAAGGCTAAACCCTAATGACCTATGGGCTCCACCCAAACCCCACAAACTCTATAAAACTGCCTCCTAACCTCATTTTAATTCACAAAAACAAATCAACAAGAAGCTAACAGTGTGAATGTGAGAGTGAGAGCAGGAAGTGTAAGGTGAAAGAGTGAGAATGAGGAGCAAGAGGGTTGAGGACGAGCAAGAAGAAGAGCAAGTATGCCCTAACCCTAGCACTAAACCTAGAATTTTCGCTTTTTGTTGGTAAGTATGCCCAAACCTAGCCCTAAACCTAGAATTTTTTGCAAAGTTTGGGATTAGGATTACGGCTTTTTGTTAGTAAGTCTACCCTACCTGTTAAACCTAAACTTTTTTCAAGGTTCAGGTATAGGTTTAGGTTAGGGCTTTTCGTTAGAAAGTATGCCCTACCCCTAAACTTTATTTTTTTAGTGTTTAGGGTTGGGGTTAGTGTATCTTTGGTTAGTAAGTAGATCTTAATTCTAAGCCTTTTCAAGGTTTAGAATAAGGTTTAGGTTTTCTTTGGTTAGTAAGTACACCCAAATCCTAGCCCTCAAGTAAAAACCCTAAAAAAATTTAAAGGTTTAAATTTTATAGTAAGGGTTAGTCATTTAAGTATGCCATAATCAATACATGAATTGTTTGAACTATTTGATGAGTTGTTCATTGAAATTAGGCCATAAATGTGGTCCTATTTATGACATAATTTTGTTGCTTGTGTTGTTTTTGAGAGACATCTAATGGAGAACTATCCACTATGTTTTGAAGGCCATGCACAATTTAGCCCTAGAAGACATTCGCAAATGTGATTGGGTTAAGCATGTATTTGAGAGGACACGCACACTTACCAAATTATATACAATCATAGAGAGTGTTTAGTATGATGCACATCTTCATAAAAGGAAAGAAACATATTCAACTAGTGGTGATGAGATTTGACAACCACTTCTTTACATTTTAGACTATTTATTTGCAAAAGTTGAATTTGAAACAAATGTTTGTTTCAAATGGCTATGTTGAGTCTAGCTTTGTTGATACCATGGATGGTAGTACTGTGGTTGGGTATGTTTTTTTAGAGAGTTTTTAGACAAGCATATTCAATTATCCACATTTTACAATCTCCGATCAAAGTTTTGAGATTAGTCAATGGGGATAAATACACCAACAAGTATTTGTATGAGGTCATGGATAGGGGCCAAGGAAGCTATCAAGATTCGGATATAGAGTGACAAAGATGAGTACATGTGGCTACGGAAAATCATCGATGACCTAAGGGATGGGCAAATGCATTACCCCCCTGCACACTATTGGATACTATCTAAATCTATCATTGTTCTATAGTGCCTCATTTTGAGAAAATGCAAAAGCTCATTATAGAGGGCCTCTTCAAATGCATGAAAAAAATGTTTTCTCACCTAAAGGATCTACATGCAACTATGGAAAAGTTCCCCACATACATGAAATCAACGGGTTCTTTTCTCCATTACTTCTATTATAGAAGGCAAGGGTACCACCAAATAATTGCAAAAACTTTTGATAATTTCTCAACTAAATCATACATCATAGAATCTTAATTAAATTTGTGTTTTTTCAGCCCAATGGTGGGAATTTTTTGGCAAGGAATCCCTAAACCTTCAATGGATGACAATGCATACTTGGATTGTGTTTGGGCACATATATTCCACTAAACACAACCATTTAAATCAACGATGGATGAATGGTTCGGTGTTTGTTCACCACAACATCTGCCTTAAGCTAAAACAAAATCGAAATGAGAAAAGCTTGCAATTGTAATTCTAAATTCTAATTTTTATTTTCTCTCATTTTGCAAATATAATTTCTAATACTTATTTTGTCTATGTTACTAGTGTATGCATTCAATTTGATGATATCAAGTGTCATTGAGGAAGATTAGTCAATTGACATTGATGAGATCGATCCAAATTCCAAATGAATTACATATAAGGACAAGCCACTTTTTATGAGGGAAAAATTTCTGTCTTGAGGGACATTGAGATAGATCATGACCAAATTGATCAAATTACAAGAGGGATGGACCCCCAAGGAGCTTCATCATCATGATCTGCAACCACCTAGTGTGTTGTAGCTCGTGAGAGTCATTGGCTAGCTCCATTTTTTATTACTTTATAATTTGCAGGTTGACATTCTACAAAGTATATTGTAATTGACTTTATAGGTTTGAACTTTGAAGTCAAATTATGCATTAATGTGCCTATGTAGTGTGCAATGTAATCAGTGATCTGAAAATTATCTTAATCAAATGGAGAAATGTTGCCCGTTTCTACTTCTACAAGACGTGGTACCTATCCAAAACTTGATGTTTGTTTTTGTCATCAATTCATCATCATTTGCATGTCAAGTCTAAATCAATAATCATGTTTTCAGACAAGTGGAAAAGTTGTCATGTCATGATCCAATATTTGAACAAACAAATTTTGTAAATTGCTTGTGACTTCATTATACTGAGTTAAAGACGAATAAGTTCCTGATGTAACATACCAAAGACTTAGAGTTGAAAAGGAATCCATTGGCAGATGACTAAAAGAAATCCACAAAATTACCTTTCTCAAAGCATTGTCAACAAAAATCTCCTTGAGTGCACTTTTTAAATTGGCAAAATCATAAGAGATCAATGTCCAAGGTTTAAGAGTGGCAAATGTTTAAGTGAACAACATCTATGACGGTTTAAGTGATCCAAGTCAAGTAGGCACTCTTTTCAATTGGTGTTCCTAGTACATAATTCCACCAAGAAGGAGATAACGTGCAAAATATTTGATAAAACTTCCTTGAGGTTTGGGGTTTAAAATGATCAAAAGATTGGCACACATTTGAGGTCAAATTGCAAGCTTAAAGTTGCACGCAAAACATGGCAATGAGACTTGTGATTTGTGCCTGAAAATGAAAGATAAATTAAGAGTTTCATGAGGTGAAAGAAAACAAACCACACAAATCAACTAACAATGATAGATAAACCACACAAAATTTTGGTCTATCAAGTAAATTGCACTCAGCAAGGATGGGTGACGATTTGATTAAGTGAATTGCATCCAAACAATAAAGGGATTGATCAAATTTACAATGCACATTTTAGGATGGTTATTCAGAAATCAGAGTAGCCGGATACACCCCTGCCCCTCCCCGGGCACGCATATCCCCATATCCAGTACGGATATGGGTACGATACACCGCAAATACACATTGGATACCATACCCACACGTGCCCAAAAAATCTTTATTTTCCAGCTGTGCCAAATACTTTGTGATTTGATTTTCAAAATATTTGACATGAATCTTCCTAAACTTAATCTTAAAAAACTTCAGTTGTGCAATTTTCTTTTTACTTTGTATAAACAAAACCTACACCAAATGAGGAAGACAACTGAAATGTTTTTCTATTTCAGCAACCCATTTTTCTAGGTCTTCTTCCAATGCAACTCTACTAATTTTTTGCCGTTTTAATTTCTATAGATTTAAAAAAGTTAGTTGTTTATAGTTTTATATTTATATTATGTTGTTTAAACATTTGAAATTTTGAAAAAATTAAAATTTATTCTTTAAATATAAATAAAATTTATTAATATAAATTCAATTGTTTATTCTTTACTAAATTATTAATGTTTAAATTTTAATATTATTTAATTTATATTTACTTATTTTCTTTTAAAGTAATGAAAATCTCCTCTAATAACTTAGAAAATATACGTGTATGTGTTTTTAATGAATGTCGTATCCACGTGTATCCATATTGTGGGTCTTAAAAAATGCCCGTATCCGTGTCCAATACCATATCCGTATCTGTATCCATATCCATGTCCATGCAACTTTGTCAGAAATAAATTGTGCCAAATGATAGAATGTTTTTAGTTAAAATAAAATGCACAAATCAGATGGTATTCCCAGCATGAAACCATGCCATAAAGTTGTGATGTGAATAAGTGAATCATGCCCCAGGAAAAGTGTAAGGTTGGTACTTTTATATGACATTCTCCTATAAATTTTGCTGGTCATAAAGTTACGATTTCATCAAGTGAATCACGCCTTTTAGAATTCATGGTAAAGAGAATACTGGCACAGACTTCAAACGGGTAAATTCCTGAAATTCTGTTCTTTCTAAAACTGAAACAGACATGCAAATTCTAAACGCCTATTTTTAGTTTTAAAATATTACAAAAAAATCATGAAGAGGTGGAGCTATTCTAAGACGGATAAGCCAAACTGAAAGAAAAGCAAGGCATAGAGATAAAGATGCCTATATATGAAGGAGTGGCCATTCATTCGAATTCACAATCAACTTTGTTTCTACTATTCATAGCAGCAGGCAGACTTTCTGCTCTGATTTTCAGAGATCACAAAAGTGAGTCTAAATGCCTCAATGAAGATTTGTTCAAGCTTGCAGCTGTTGGTTAAGAGTTTTCAGCATCAACATCTTCTTCGTTCATATTTTCCTCATTTATTACTGCCACTGGATCCAATTCTTCTATTAGAGAAAGTTGTTTCAACACACTGCTTGTATAGTTTTGTATCTTTCAGAAACTCGGACATTGAAGAAAAGTATTTTTCAGCAATGGAGTTACATGAAGGTGTGTTGGACCCCAAGACGGGGTTGTCAAATACCTCACATTAAATTGTAGACACTCTTCTTGGACATATTGACATCATAGATTTGAAGATGGGAGGAAGAATAAAATCAGGAAGTGATTTGGCTACCAAATTGGCGGAGAGTGGTTTCATTCAAGCTGTCCTCGTTTCCAGTCACCATTCAGTCATTGGAATTGGTAATAGCATGCACTCAGCACTATGAATCAAGGACACGGTGGATGAAGTCTTCAGATAAACAAGTAATATGTTAGATGTAGACACTTTTGATTTGGGGTTGGGGTTGCAGCCCTTTAAGGAAAATCAATTAACTGACATGAAGGAATGTGAAGAACAGTATAATAATAACTTGCAAGATTGCCAAAAGGAAATGGTTGAATGAATCCACAGGGCTTTCATGTTTACTTAAGTTCTTGTATTTGAATGAGTTCAAAGAAGAGCTCAGATTGATGATCACAAGGTTGAACAAGGTGACAAGGCATATTGAAAGACAAACTTTCAAAAATTGAATGTTCTGTCTTATTAGCCTCATCTATGAGGGGAAGAGACAATATTGTTTGGAGCCCTCTTATTAGCAAGAGCATTCACACCAAATTAATGAATTTCTTTGAGACCAAATCTTTCCACATGATATCACACATGGCATATTCATTGTTTCAAGCTCTAACGTTCACTAGGTTAGAAAAAGTTCAGCTAGATGATTGTTGTAATGACCCCTTCTCAAGAGTAATTAATTTGGCGAAGACCCTTAGCCTATTTTATTTCCTATAGGCTATTTCGGATGCTGCAAGAAAATAATTAATTAATTAAATTAAGGTGTCTAAAGATTTTCATTTTAAAGGCAACTTGTATTTAACTAATTATTATTTTTATAAGGAATTATAAAAGTGACTTATTTTCAGTCCCAAAGAAAAATACAATTAAAAAGAAATTTTAAATGTCACTTTTGCAAGGAAATAAAAAGTTGTGAGAAATAATATTTTACTATTTCCAAAAATTGTATATAAGTGGGATATGAGGAGAGAAAAATCATTCTATGCATCTTATCAAACTGTAGCTTACTGGAGAGATTGAACTTGACTCTTTTTCCAGCAGCTTAAGGACGAAAACTCCTTAGGAAATTAGTTTCATGGACGAAAACCTGCCTAGCTAATTCAGTGAATTCATCCAAGATTCACCTTGTGCTTCACTGATTGGACAGATTAAACGAGATTTGCTTAATCTAATTTTGAGTGAAAATATTGAAAAAAATTATATTTGTGAAGGCTACTACTACAGTACCTACTACAATACCCACTATAGTACTGCTACAATACCCACTACAATATTGCTACAGCATTTGTTGTTGTTTAAAGGAAGAATCAACATTTTTTCAGCTGTGTAACCCTTGGAAGGCACTACTTGTGAGTTTGGTGATTTTCTAATGTGAATATTAGCATTTGACAAACGTATGGTGTTGTAATGAAAGGTGCATAATTAGATGTCTATTGCATTTTTTTTTTGATGTATAACATATCAGTTGCTGGCACTATTGTATATTGATATTAAACACCAGCAGGGTTGTGTTGGCCAATTTTTTGTGAAATTGTTAATGAAAGGTTGAAGCATGACAATATTTGTTAAAATTTTCATGAATTGTTCAATGCCTACAAATGTTTGTGAATATGCCCATGATAATAAAAGATAGTTGCAGCAGTTCCTAAGCACTAAATTCAGAAATATTGATTGATTCAATTTCTGCCAACTGTTTGATGAATTGTTTGGGAGTAGGAAATCAAAAAAATGGCAAATTTGTTGAAATATTAGGGACTTTACAATCCTTTTTTAGCAACTATCCACAATTGGAAGAGAGAGAGAGAGAGAGCACTACAAAAAGATTGATGTTGTTCTCCTGATGTTGACAATCAAAGATTTGAAGAATGAAATTGATGTTAGCATTTATAAAAAATGCCAAGAGGGTTATTCAGAAGTGGACTGATTGGTTTATCCGATTTCCCACCTTCACTTATATTAGGGTTTGCGGTTCTCACAATTATCCATACAAACTACTTCATTAATATAGTGACCAGATCATTTTGATGAATATTGCAAGCACCTATTGATTGCTCATGGATATTACAAGAAAAGGCATAAGTTGGGAGCCAACCAACTTTCCTATACAAATTGGGCCCTATAAGTGTGCCAGTCCCATTGATGCTAGAAGTATGGGTGTTGAACTTTCGAACTTAAACCTCAAATTTCATCATAAAAGCACATCTTTCAATTCTAAAAATGTGATAGTTCAAAGGCTTGGAGTCAAATATGCCCATATAATTGACATTGAGGACTTCTAGGCAAATTGCATTGATGAGTATGAAGCTTGTAGAAAAAAACACAATCTCATCAGCTTGGATCAGATTAGGGTTTTCACTTCAAAATAGGCACAATTGGATTCATTTGATTGAGAAGAAGACATTTTATCTCCTCGTTTTGTTTAATCATGAGTGGATATACAGAATTTGTCCCTAATCAACTAGACATAAAAGACAATATTTTGAAAGATTGGATGAAAGTTCTGACGGATAGATCAAAAGGAATCTTGCAAAGGGAATTAGCAAAGCAAACAATGGTGATTCCAAGAGCAAAGAGATCAAGGCTTCTGAATTGAAAATTGGGTATTCTAAAAAAGAAAGAAATACCTAGTACAAAAGAAGCAACCATCAATATCAAAGATGACAAGAACAAAATTAAAACTTTATGTAAAGTCGTGAAAATTTCAAAACCCAAAAATTTGAAGTTAGCTATAAAAATAGGTGAGGACCACATCATTTAATTCAAATAAGTGCTACAAATTCCCATGCAAAAACTTCAATTAGTTCATCCCCAATCCTAATTCACCCAAAGGTTATTCCTACGTCTGTTGAATCTATCTATCATACTTCTCCTATTCCACTAGTTCAACTGAAAGAAGAAATAGCAGCCATGGAAGTGGAAAGTACAAGGCTTAATGCAAGTGCTTTTGAATGGAATCAAGCATCTTTGGTCAAAAAAAGGAGAATAGTGGTTGCACAACCTTTAATTTGGCCATTGTATCTAATTTGATCAAAGAGGAGAAGATAAAGTAAATTAAAAGGCAAATGAGGCTAATGAAAAATGAGGAGGTAAATATAATTATCAAAACAACTGTTCCTCTTTCAAATAAAGGTGTTCAAGATGTGCAATTTGCTGATCTTCAGCTTTTAAAAACCAAACTATGGTTTAAGAACAAATAAAGTATTAGTGAGTGGTTGTACTTTGCTTCTAAAAATGCCAAATAGATGTTGGAAAAAGATGGAGAAAACAAAGCAGCTTTGAAGCCTGAGATAAGACAGCTTCAAGAATATATAACTCATCTCCAACAACCTTCTCCAAGGCAACCCTATTTATGCCTCAAATTCTAGAGTCCACCAAGGATCAGAAACAACTAGATCAGTTGGTTAATTATAGAAAAATCATAGAAAAATAGTCACAAGATATTTGTTAGCAAGGCTCAAAGACATTGGAGAACTTGTACATAACAAAGCAAAGAAAGTTCTTCATGAAATTGATGATATTGAAAAATGCATGATGTATGTCCTTCATTCCTAAGAGAAGACTTTGAGAAACATAAGTAGGCGGATTTTCTAAAAAAGAGTATAAAACAAGACAAGATTTTTACATTGAAGGAATTATTCTTTCTTCATTGGAATTTTAAATGAAGCTTTATCTATTTTCACTAAACAAAAAGATAAATTATTTTCAATAGAGAAATAGGTTTCTGGATTCATTTTTCTTATTTCATGTAAGTATGCTAATGAAGAAGGAATTAGTTTGATGTAGATGAGGTACAAGGGCAATTTCAGCAATTGATCAAAGAGAGTTTTGGGCAAAATTAGTAGATAGATGAGATGTATAATTTGGCAACAATTATACTTCATTGTAATGATACAAATTGCATAAACGAGGAAATATGCTACAAATAGTTGATAATGCTTGAAAATAATAAGCCACTTTGAGGGAGCAAACCTCTAAAAGTCTACATGAAGAACACAAATTGCAACATGATGATAATATACTAACCACTAGCTCCTATATATACCTTACTTATGCCTTGGATGACACCCAAGCTGACTTAGATACCTAACTATAAAACCTACGACAACCTAAATATCTAAATAAGAATATAATAATGATCATATAACTTAGTTAAGAGTTAAGGTAGCCACAAGCCAACTACTCATAACCCTATGCACACTAAAAGATGAAGGGTGTAGAATGCCCTTCCTCTTCAAAGAAGCATTGTTTTTAATGCTAATCAACTATGGATGCTTTTGCATGAAATATTCATCTTCCCACATGGCATCTTTAACTAGCAAATTCTTCCACTACATAAGATACTTGGTGATTGTCCTAGTCCTCAACTTCTTTGTGTGTGATTGGAGAAATAATTATGGATCCAAGATGATTCCTCCTTCTTCATCTAGCTTTGGTAATACTATCTGTGTAGGGATTTGTCAACTAATCACCTTTTTTAAATAGGAAACATTGAAAATTGGATGTATCTTTGTTATTGGGGGTAACTCAAGCTTGTAGGCTACATTGCCTATCTTTTGCATAATTTGGTACGGACCATAATATTTTGGAGGCGACTTGTTATTCTTTGTTTGTTTCTTTGGGGAGATTTGCTTATAAGGTTGCAATCTCATTTTATGGAGGCAACTTGTTATTCTTTGTTTGTTTCTTTAGCGAGATTTGCTTATAAGGTTGCAATCTCATGATAAGCCAATCACCTGCTACAAAACTCCCTTCACTAGAATGTTTGTCAACCTATTATTTCATTCTATTGTGTGCTATAGACAAATTCTCCTCGAGTCTTGCAAGCACCTATTGTTGATGAGTCATATAGTCTTCTACAACCTAGACTCTTGGTATCACTTTCAATGGTAATGTGATGGATGGGGGATGGTATCCATATAACGCCAAAAGGGGACATTTTGAAGAACTACTAAAGCAAGTGTTATACCACCATTCTACTAGTGGTAGCCAATCCACCCATTGAGACTACTTATATGAAGTGAAACAACATAGATACCCTTCCAAGCACTTATTGATGACCACAATTTGCCCATCTGACTGAGGATCGTATGAAGAGCTACAAGTTAATTGAATACTCAAACAAGAGAATAAATTTGTCCAATAGTTACTAGTAAAAATAGGATCACGATCTCTAACAATAACCCTTAGAGTACCATGTAACTTTTGTATGTTCTCCATAGATGTTTTTGCCACCATACATGTAGTAAAAGGATGGGATGATGCAATAAAATGGGCATATTCGATGAGACAATCAACCACCGCTATGGTGACACTCTTACCTTTAGATCTTCAAAGGCCTATAATTATATCCGTGGAAAGCTCTTCCCACCGCGAGCTAGAAATAACTAGAAATGTCTCCCTTTTATTCTTTGACTACCACAAATTTTTGAACATCACCTTTCAGCCCTTCCCAAAAGAAATCCTACTAGATTCAATGATACATCTTCAAAAATCCTGAATGACCCTCCAACTAGAAAACCATGGAGCTCTTCAAGAAACTTGTGTTTGAGGGTGGAATTCTTCCATAGGTACAATCTCTCTTTGTACCACAAAGAGTCTCCCTTCCATGAAAACTTATCAAAACTACTGGCATCATTTTGCAATTACTGAATCAGATTCCTTGAAGTAACATCATCTTGCCACTCTACTTTGGGTACTTCAACCCAATCTGCTTGTAATATTGAAAAATACCTTCTTCTCATCTTCCTAGATAGTGCATCAACCACAATATTCTTCTTCCCTCTATTATAGATGATCTCAAAGTCATATCCCAACATTCCCAATCTGCTTGTAATATTGAAAAATACCTAGATAGTGCATCAACCACAATATTCTTCTTCCCTCTCTTATAGATGATCTCAAAGTCATACCCCAATATTCTTCTTCAGAAGATAATCGTTGCTCCAAAAAATATTTTAGGCTATCATGATTTATCTTAACTTTGAAGTGTCTATCCATCAAATATGGTATCTATCGTTACATTGCATGAGGAATAGCTAGCATTTCCTTCTCATAAATGGGTCTAAGTTGGTTCTTGCCCTTTAATTAATGACTTCCAAAAGCAATGGGCCTACCTTCTTGCATAAGAGTTGATCCTATTTCATTTAATGAAGCATCACACTCCACAATAAAATCCTTGGTGAAATCTAAAGTGGCTAGAATTAGAGTGGTACACCTAGCCTCCAATCTCTCAAATGTTGTATTAGCTATCACATTCCATTGAAAAGCATCCCTCTTTAATAGAGATATAAGGAGTACTACTTGTTGGCAAATGGTCAGCGCTCCCCTCGGGATTTGTGACATGGACTAACCGCCTCCCGTGGATCCGTTAACTCTGGCAGTTGTATCGGCCATTAACAGGTCGATCTTTCGGTACAACAGCAACTATGGGCCAACAAGTGGTATCAGAGCCAAAGGTGTCGGGTTTGAATCCCCTCGAGTAATGTTGAGCATGAGTTTGTTGGCAGATGGTCAACGCTCCCCTCGAGATTCGTGACATGGACTAACCGCCTCCCGTGGATCTGTTAACACTGGCAGTTGTATCGAGCATTAATAGGTCGATTTTTTAGTGCAACGGCAACGGTGGGCCAACACTGCTATGTGGCCATAGTCCTTCACTAATCATCTATAGTATCCAATGACTCCTAGGAAACCCCTCAAATTTTTACAGGTTTTAGGAATAGGCCACTCCATCATAGCTTTCATTTTGTTAGGATCAACCTTTACTCCTTTATAAGACACTATGTGACCCAAGTATTACACATCATTGGGACCAAAAGCATACTTGGAACGTTTAGCATAAAGCTGGTGATGTTTGTGAACTTGTAATGCTTGATCTACATGATACAAATGGTCTACCCATGTCTTGCTATAAATCAATATATCATCAAGGAACACTAATTCAAACTTTCTTGAAAATGGCTTAAAGATGGAATTCATCAAACTTTTTATATTAAGTATAGAGTAAATAGAAGATACAGATCAAAAGAGTATCAAATCCAATTGTAGTTCAATCACCAGCCCCCCTGTACAATTGCAAAAAGTGATTCCCCCAGTTACAAAAAACCAAACCCAAATAATAACAGTATATCAGCCCCACCTATACTAGCCCATTACAAAATAGCAAAAAAATCATCATCAGAGGATCAAAATTCCAAGATAGACCTGCAACAGAGTGTCAATAATACATCAAAGTATAGTGTTAGACTATGTACAAACTAGCATTATACAGCATTTATGATCATTGCAAAATAAAAAGGATATGAAGGTGCCAGAAGCAAATAATCATTGATTCTTTGGAGCATCATTTCCATTACGTAGTGCCAACAAAGCTTTAGCTGCATTCTGATGAGAACAATTGGACCACAAATCCATTAGCTCCTTTGTTAAGCATCTTTCACATCTGATGAGAACTTACCATATGCGAGGACTTTGCATGCAACTCTCTTAGTTCAACTCAGTTGCAAAACTTGCCGAGTATTCGGAAAGTTTTTAAAAACTCGCAGGTTTTTTTCCTAACAAGTTTTTCCTGCATTTACTCGCCAAAATTGCTCGTCGGGTCAGGGAGAAAAACTCGTTGAGTTTTTGGCGAGTTTTTGCCAAAAACTCAGTGGCAGGTCCACATGAAAAACTTGCCCATCCAGGAAAAAGTCTCTCACAACCACTAAAAAGGCATTTTCATTTTATTTTTTCAGTGTTAACTTGGGTTTTATTATTAATGCAAAATGATGTACACCATGAAGGTTTGTGTTGTTTTTGAGGTCTTAATTTGGGCTTGGTGGTGGGGGCATTGCCCCCAAACCCCCACGAGGGGCGCTACCCCTCGACCCCATTGGAGGCATTGCCCTCAATCTCCCATTGAATTCATTTGATTTTCTAGGTACTCTCCAAGTCCAAGTTTCCAAGTTTGCCTACAAGTCTTCATCTATAATATTGTCTAGTTCTACCTCTCCCCTAGTTTTCACTAGACATGGGAAGAGGAAGATGTAAATTTGTAAAATATGTTAATGTAGTATTTACTTTCAGTTTTACAAAAACAGTTTTCTATTTTCATTTTGTTTCAAACTATCATTATCAGCACATTCCACATGAGGATGCCATTTTGTACCCAATTTGCTTTCAAATCAATCAAATACAACTAGACTCAACTTGTTACTTTTATGTACTCATTTATTGACTCATTGGGTGCATCTTATCATTGAATTTTGAAAAAAAAAAATCAGTTTTAATGAAATTTAAGCAATTATTTTAGTTGCCGAGTTTTTTGTCGGATTTCTGTCGAGTCGTGTTTTTGGTGAGTTTTTCAACTACGGTTCAACTATCCTACCCTCTAATTGAAATCTCAAGAATATCTATTGGAAGTTCATCTCAATTGTTCCTAATTGGAATGGTAAATATTGGGGTACCAAGACAATACTTTTCAATGGTCAATTTAATGCTATGTCGTTTTCCGGAACAATTTATAGTACCCCCATCTACAATTTGGACGTAAAATTTTGTAGCGAGAAATATAAAACAATTCAAATGAGTAGCTAACTTCTTGTTAATGAAGTTGTGAGTTCTTCCCAATTCTATCAATACTATTACCCTCTCTTTCTTCAAGAAACCCACCACCTTGAGAGTTTGTTGAACATTAACTCCAATATGTGCATGACAAGAAATGGTTGGCTAAGTATCTTCAAATTCCTCACCTAACTCATTGTCACCCTCTAATAATGGTTTCTCCTCATCTTTCTCAATTGGCTCTTCAATATAAAATTATAAATTTTTAGTGCATTTATGCCCTCAACTATATTTGCTATCAAATTAAAACATAAACCTTTCACTCTCCTCTTCATTTTTTTGTGGAGTTAGTCTAGTAGGTTGACGAAGTGACTATCTAGGAGAGTTTTTATCCCCAAACCTTGCCTTATATTGGCCATGGATTTCCTCTACTTGTCTTACCATGATCATTACTTGGGACATAAACTTGAATGAAACATGTGTACCTCATATTTGATGTGGTCCTTTACACGCCCAAAAATAATTTCTTCAAATGTACCTTTCCAACATTCTCCACTTTAAAGACAAAGTTTGGAATTGTTGAATATAATCCTTGATCATACCTATTTGCTTTAATTTGGAAAAGTAGTTGAAGAATTGTAACCATAATGTGTAGTGAGTTCCTCTTGAAAACAAACCATGTGACAACACATACCTTTCTTCTTCTCTTCACATAGCCAACAATACCAAAATGAATTAGCTAGGTTCCAAGTATAAGGATGCCATTGCAACTTTTTGTTGGCATGGAACATAATGAAGATCAAAGAACTACTACATTTGGCAAAGCCAATTGATTGGATCATTACCATCAAACGATCTCATATCCATCTTTACTAATTAAATGCCTAGCCATAGAAGTACTTGAGTGACAATCTGTCTTCAATTTTGGTTCAAACCCAAAAGCATCCTTCCCCTTAGGAGACTCATTTTCTTACCAAGATTGTTGTGTGGCTACATATGTTTGGATTCTCTAGAACCTTCACTTGAGATATTTGTCCAATCATCATCTTGAGACCACCTATATTTGCATCTACCATCACATCCATGTTTGACAAGGTTTTTTCCTTCATTATGTTGTTTTCTCCACTATTTTCTTCAATTATAGATTCATTGTCTATCAAGCCAATCTCCTTAATAACCACATCCTCGTTGCCTCAAGATTTTCTAAGTGTGACAAAATTCTTTTTGCCCCTTGTTGCAAACCCAACCATGATGGAAAAATAATAATTTTGCACCCTTGTTGCTCTTATCACGCCTAACAAGTCTAATACAAATGTTGAGTCCCATGAAGATGTTAAAATTACCAATGGGTGGTTAGATATGGCATAAGGGGTTTTTGTTACGACAAAGTTATATTTTTTCAGTGTTGTTTTTATATTCAATTATGTGACTGTTTTTGCATTAAAGTTTTGGATCACACTCTATGATCCATCAGCAGGATGCTAAAGAGCCCAAGGAGAAAAAAATTGGATAGTTGCAAACTAAGACTAACTAAACAGAGAGGTGGGAAAGGGGCAAAGGGAGATTGCACATGATTGGCACAAGGATTTGACAATATAGACACAAATTTTTAATTATTGGAAAATCAAAACTAAAACCAGCCTAAATAAAAAAGGTAAAGAATAAAAGGAAGGATGTGCAAATGCTAAGATGCCTACAAGAATCAAAATGAATCTCTAGATGATGGATCACAAAGTGTGATCCGAAATGTTGATGCAAAAACTCTTACAAATCGAATCCAGAAATAACATCGATCAACTTCATGGATTGTGGAAGACTGATAATATTAGAAGTTATCTTTTGTTTCATTGGATACCACGATTAGGGCATCTACTTAAGTTAAAGAACCTACACTCTTTGGCTCATCCCATTAAATGGCCTTACTTGTTGCCTTGCTCCATAGAGCCTTCTTTGTTGATTCTTGGTAAGGATGTTTTGCATGAAGAGGAAAAATATTCAAGAAAGGGCTTAACATGTAAGTTCAATAACTTTTGACCCTATTTGTCTTATTTGCATTCATGGATCTCCCTTTCATGGAATCCCTTTCTTAAGAGTTGATAGAATTTTTCCCCTATGCACATGCACATGACTGTTTTGTTCTCCTTTGTGATTTGACTAAGGAGATGGTCAATATTTTGGCAAAAGGCCCATGATTTTGTGGCAACATTGTACTATTTATGAAATCTCTATATCCCACTTTCAATACTCTCACAAAATCCTTCTCAATGCTTCCTATGTGGTTTAGGTTACCATATCTTCCATTGCAATTCTAGGTTGATTCTTGCTTATAGGGTGTTAGCAATTATTTGGGTACCTTCTTACCTCTATCTCCAAAGACAAATACTCTCACCCATAGTTCACAAACTCAAACTCGGAGAGTACTCGGCAAGCCAAACAAATTTGACTTGGAGTGTACTCGAGAAAAACTTGTTAAAACTCGACACCTTAAAAACACTTAAATTTAAAAAAAAATATATAATTTTTTGAAAAATAATATTAATTTTATGCAAAATATAGCTACAAAATGTATCAAATGAGTTTGGTAGTGGTCGAGAAGCAACACCCCTCACGAGGGTTTGAGGGCAACAGCCCTAGCACGTTCCATGTCGCAATACAAGGCAAGGTTGAGGGGCAGAGCCCCTACCACAAAGCCCAAATGAAGACCTTCAAAACCACACAAACCTTCATGTTGCGCACTACTTTTATAATTTTTTAAAAGGCAAAAAACAATGCTTATAAACCCAAAAAAACAAAGGTTTTGCAATGTCCAACCCACTTTTTTCCTTGATTTTTATATGTTGATTTAAAGAAATGCCTCTAGGAGTTTGAGTACCTATCTGTATCAAATCCTTATGAAGTTTGAATACATTATCATATCAATGTTTAGTGGTATTCAAGGATTTTATTGCATTTAATGTCTCATTAGGCCAAATGACTTAAATATGTGAATGCTTTGTGGTGTTCAAAGATTTCATCGCATCAACTTACCCTTTAGTTTCAAGGATTTATAATCAATGTAACATCTCAATTTCAAATCAAATCTTGTTTCATGGAAACAACATATCAAAGCTTTATGGTCTTCAAGGGTGAATGTAGGGTTTTATAAACTGAAAACTGTGTTTTAGGCACGTTTAACCCTAGTTCTTCCCTCATTTCACATGTAGAGGCTGCATTGTGATTTTTCACTGTGGACTCATCGAGTTTTGGCAAGTACTCGTCGAGTTTAGGTGAAGACTTGCGAATTAAACCTGCGAATATTTGTGTGGCTTAAAATTTTGGAGTACTCATTGAGTTTTCCAACTATGCTCTCACCCATATCACATATGCACAAATTCAAGTTCAAACCCGTATCTCAAAAGGATTACTTGCAGAAATATGGCTGCAAATCAAGGATTGAAAGCAGTAGGGAAAAAAAAATTGATTATGAAAAATTAGTTTTCAATGTTGAAAGTGCTTTGGGGTTTTGCAGTTTGGTTGTCAATTGTTTGAGACATCAACCAAAGGTTCTTAAGCATGCAAACTAGTGGAATGATGCTCATCTCACCCACTCGACAATCTTTGGGGTTCTAGAGAATATTTCCAAGGTTCCCACTTTTGATGTATCCATTCCTATTTCTACTCCCTCTAGCCTTGATATTGTAAATAAGGTTCTTTCAATGGTTGTTCCCACAATAGTTCAATCTCCTCCAACACGCTCCCACTCTCCTGCACTCTTTGTTGAGGCAATGCAATCCTCTCGTTCAACATTAGTACCTATTTTTCAAGTGTTTCAATCTATGTCTCCAGCTGAGAAGGCACTCCCTGCGGTCTCAACTTCTCCTCCTTTGTCTCGCCACCAATCCCTATGTTTAGAGGATGTTGCATGTCAAGTAGCTTTGATGGATATTAAAGATAGCTTTGTTGATTCAATGTTGAAACAAACTTTTCATGTTAGTAGCTCTGTCCCTGTCTCACTCCCCTTTTGGATGTAGATGAGGATGATTATGTTGATTGGAAGACTACATCTAAGAAAAAAAATACTAGCAATATAGTTCTCTGATCCCACAAGAAAAGTGGTATTATTTTTAGCCTTGTCCTGTTTCTGTTTTCTCTTTGGTTTAGTCTGTCTTAGCAGTTTGGTGCAACATGTGCTGTGCTGTTTTACAGTTTAGCATCTTGCTTTCAGCCTGCTTGCTCCCCTATGGATTGTTTCAGAAAGCATTTTAGTTTTGTTTTCAAATGTTTACTTCTTTTGTCTCTGGGCTGGGGGCCTTAATAGATCCCCAGAAATTAATCTAAAAATCCAGCGATCTGAAAATTAATGAAAAAAAAAAACATATTCCAGAATTCATGGGGATAAATTCTCATTTCCCTTCACTCTATCTTTTGCAATTAGATTGCCCTTAAATATGAAAAACAGCTGTCTTTTCTCTTGATTTCTAATTTTTTCTGAACTTTTTGGGTTCCTGATTAATAGAAGAAATCTTTATCTTTTGATCTGCCAATTCATTGCCGAGAAAGATTCTTGCTACTATGTCTTCTAAGATGTGAATCGGTGGTATTAGAGCAGCCATTTTGACAGTATATAATTTGCTGAAATTAACCTCACTCTTTGTTACAAGATGGCTTTGAGTATTGGTTAAGCATTCACATGTATGCAGAAGCATGGGTTAAATATGAGCCAAATATGGCAACTTAAGTAGGATTAAAGTGAGCATGTTTACATTGCATAATGATTGTATGGTGTAAGAAACCAGCATTACATCTTCAGGCGCATCTTATTTGCAGCCTTGAATATGTCTAAAGTAGCATGGAATTTGTGGTGAACGTGTAAATTAAGTAACTCCAAAGTAGGTATTTTGATTTGTGAAACATCCAAGCAGTTTCAAGATCAGATTGGTATCAAAGCAGTTCTCCTTGTGCCTGTCGAAATTTGCTAACATGTAACAGTTTTGTGTGTGTAATTGCTTCTATATTGTTTCCCAAGAAATTCCAAGGTTTTAGTTGCATATGGGCCAAGCTATCAAGAAACCAAGGCTTCAAGAGCTTGATGAGATAAACCAGCTAATCCAAGGAGAAAACAAAGATTTGAACCAAATGTTACAGCACTTAGTGATGAAGAATCACGAGTTGAATTTTGGATTGTTAAGCCATGGAGATTTCCTCATGGGAATCACTGAGTTGCAAGTAAAAGAAGAGCAATTGAACAAGCTCCAAGAATATGGTGGAACAAAGACGAGTAACAAAGAGTCTACTATGCCAAGGAGATCAGCCTCTCCCAAACCCATTGAGGTGTGCAAAGTAACCACCAAACACATGCTCTTATTTCCATTCAAGAAATGAATAGATTCTTTGGCACAAACACACTAAAGTAATTGGCTCTAAGTTGATGCTCCAGATGGATTATAATGGCAAGGATCTTGCAAAGAATATTCAAGGCATGACAATTCCCATAGATGTTGAGAAAAGGTCCCAATATACAGGTTTGGGATATTTTGGTGGCAAGCAAGAAGTTGAAATTCCAAAGCCACCAAAGAAAGGCTACTTTGCAAAGACAAGGAGCCCAAGTCATTAGCCAAAGAAAAACAACTCATACAAGGTATTAACAACACAACTTATTGAAATCTAATGAGCTCTGAAACCTGCAATGGGAAACAGATTTCTAAGTAGAAGTGGAACATAGCACTGCCTCAAAAGGCAAAGGAAGATTACCGAAAGAGGGACAGTAACTCCATGAAAGAGGAGACAACATTTAATTAGCTCCAGTGTATATTACTTTCACGTTGGACTCCCTCTAAGGCTGCCTATAAGAGATAATAAAATCTTTTTAAACATAGGGATACATTTAGCTTTAATTATGGTGTCTATGAATCTACCAGCAAAATTCAGACATTTTCTCTAGATGAAATTTTACATTAAATTGGTTTCTAAGCCCTGACTTCATGGTGGAAAAATTAGAAGTGGCACATAGATATTGCCCTTCACTAGTACAAACCCTGGCTTTGTTATCATTTTCTTTCTCCCAAGCTGGTGCCATATGAAATGCTAACCACTGCTAGATTTTGCAATCAGCTACTCCCGTTTGAAACCATCCCTCTAAGACTATTTGGGAAGCCCTTTTAGAGCCTAGGAAAGCTAATTTTCAATGGTGTTTGTTATACCAAGGTGTCCCACTCGGAAAGAAGCTTGTGCATATGAGCATTTCTAACCCTTTTTGGTCATATTATTGCAATTTTGAAACTATCAAGCATATTTTTTATGTTTAGCCAACAAGCCCAAAATGATTGGAATTTGATCCACACCCTCTCCATTACCTTCAAATCTGATCCTGCCACATGGAAGATGACATTGTTAGGGGGTTTTGCCATGTCAACAGCACATTACAAATAAATTTAGTATATATTTTGCATTCAGGTTATTTTCAGCTATAGAAACATAGAAATAGTGTTATTTCCAATCACAGTACAACAGATTCTACTTTATTTGTGACCAACAAAACTATGGTGCTGTCTAATGTCATGTAAACACATTCAAGTAAAGGACAATAAGGTGTGGTTGGAGGTGAAGTACCTTAAGACACTTATTGGGCATTGAGGCAATGCACCTTGTGCCCCTAACTTCCCCTGCCACAATTCTCTTGCTTGGGGGCTTGGCTGTGGCAGCCAAGGCCACAAGCACTACTCGTGTTGTCAGTCGAACTTTGCATCTCCACCCTGTTAGAATTCATTGACTCACAATTTTTATGATCAAACCCCTACACTGCAATGGCACTTCACCATAGAGATTTGACAGTTGAGCTCCTTTGCTCGAAGATGATAAATATCCACATATACATCTTGCTAGTTCTCCAAAACACCACAAAGTAGAAGTGATGCTCAGACAGGTTTAAGTCCTTACAAGTATTGCAAATCCTAGGAGACACTGGATGAGCCACTTCTACATCCACCTGGAGTTGGGTTTGTCATTGCTCATTGCCTAGGTTTTTTGTGCTTTTTAATCATATGTTTAATGACCTTATTCCCTTTGGGGCATGTCAACTTATTACTTTGATTTTATTTCCTTGCGACTTTACTTGGCATATTTTGAATGATCTTGTTAATTATGGTTAAGCTGTTGGCTTTCTCAGAATGTGTACCCTATATGACTCTTGGAGTGTCATGTCCCTCCAAAATTTTGCATAATATATGTTGTATCTTATGCTGTATTAATACTTGCAGCATTTTTCAACCATAAAGATAGAACAGAGGTATATGATTACTTAGACATATCTGACTATAATTAAATCTGTATCCATAAACCACCACTCCCATTTCTTTATACAATCTCCTCTCTGGAAAATGTAGTGCCATCAATTAATTATAATTTCCTACACCCATGACTCACAACATGTAAGTGGGGGAAAGAACAAATATCATTATCTTTCATACAACTTCATCTACAAATCTATTTAGAATAACTAATAGTCTAATACTACCAATCCAGTAAAGTAGAACAGGTTAAAACAGAAAAGAACATCTATACCATTTTACTAGCTTTCAAGCGTTCTACAATATCTTCTGTTTCCAATTCCTGTAGAAACAAAAGAATCCTAGTTACTGACATTATCAAACATTCAAAACAATTGTAATGAAGAATGACCAATTCAAGCAATGCAAGTTCAAATATCCTTATGCAGATTATTCTTAAAGTTTAGCTCAGTCTGCATGCATGGGACATTTGAAAAGATAGTTTTGAAGTGGATAATAACATGACCGAGAAACTCCCTTCAAATTAGTTGCAAGTAATAAATTGTTCATTAAATCTCTTGGTTACAACTAAATTAAATCTAAACATGGAAGAGCAGAAGACTAAACACATGGCGGCGATGTGGAAGGAATGTCATGTGAGCATCTAAAATCTGCACCAATATTTCACATTCTGTTATTTCCAACTTCAAAAGGTAATAAGAGATGAAAAAAACAAATATGGGATGATGCCAAGAATACAACTAGAAAAATATAACATCACAACCCAGCTTAAAGATTTTCCATTTATTCTAAAAACATTTTAAATAGGAAGGACACAAAGCAACCATGGTGCCAACAAACTGATCTCTAAAAGTTTGAGTTTGACTATTACTGAAATTTACTGTAAGTGAGAAACATGGAACACCTTCATGTACCTAATCAATTATGTATGCCAAAAAATAAATATCACAATCAAGCATTCAGCATAAGCAGAACAATCTTGACAAAAATAAATCGAGTAGCTGTGGATCGCTGTAGATGGCATGCAACTTAAGGTTTATTTCAAATTCATATCTGAAAATGGGGACTTGCAATTCTTAGCTTGCCTTCTGTTGATAAGAAAATAATAACTTTGCTGAGAAGGAAAATGAACCAAAAAGCATCACTACAAATGAACCAATAGAATTACAAATTTACAAGCATTGACAAAAATTTATAAATGTTATAATGAATATAAAAAGCAAAACAATCGAAATCCAAAAGCAAATCTCCGATTTGGCCTTCCAACAACCAGAAGCAAATTCTCTGGTAGAAAAAAATGTCAATTTACCTGGGGCACAGCACAATCTGCATGAAGAGGATCCCAAACCACAGCACAAGAACAATCCCATTCATCAGTTTGGATTTCAGTAACAGGAGCCCTAGAAAATAACACGAAAAACATTATGTTATTAAAATCTACATAATGTGGTCCCAACAATTTTGCTTCAGAAAATAACAGATATACAATGTAAACATACAAGGAGTCGAGAACTAATAAATTTTAAAATAACTGCAAAAAACAGAAAAGATAAATTAACAGTTACTGCATAAGATATATTCTAAAAATATTGAATATACAAAGTAAATGCAACATACCTTCGCCATTTACCACAAATAATGTCTTTTTTCGCCTTCCGCCCATCTGGGAAAACCTCCCCTTCTCTAAAAAGAACATTCTGGCACTGAAGCCAGTTTTCTTTAGAACCAGGAATTAGAAATTTAGTAGGTTTCCAATCTTTTGGCTGCATATCCTGCAGCCCCCATCATCACGGTTATTATTATGATAAAGATTCTCATATGCAAGCCTTTCTGCTGCAATCAATAGAGTTGACAAGCACTAATATAGCAAAACTAGCAAACAATATTCTTTTCATCCATTGACCTTACATTTTTGAGGCTGTGTTCTGTAAGCTCCAGTTCAAGAAGATTCTCTGCTGAAGAAACAAGTTCTCCCATAAACGGAGATTCTGCAGAGCTAAAATAAAAAAGAGCAATTTGAGATGAAAACTTCTGGTACAAGTGTGCTTTGAAGACAAATTACTCAAGAAACAAAATAAATTAGAACAATCTGAAATTATTCAAATTAAACTTTCAGAATAGAAACAAAAAGATGTATATGGATAATTGCTAGTGGCCTATTTTCCTGCTGCACCTCTTCCTATTCCTCTCCAATGCTGACCAAAACAAAATTCACTCCTTATGAAATTTGAATATTTTCACTATTTTACAGCTACACCTGGCAACATATGATTTATTTATTTTTAAAACAATTAACCTGCCTCAAATCCAGGCGTTACCAGAAATGGGAAATAAAATATTTAAATATCACTTCAAAGTTCAAACCAAGTACTTTGCCTATATTATTTGCAAACATTTAAAATTGATTCGGCATTTAAATTGCAACGTGAATGAACTGACAAAAGAGAAAAGTGAGACATTTTGTGAAATGGAGTTGACAAAAATGTCACAGCAATAACCACCAAAACATACAGCCAAAATTCAATCTCAAACCCAAAATGAAAACCACACTGAAACAAAATTGATAATGTGGATTGTTGAGCTCCCAGGATGCTCCGGCATCAGGTACCCTTCTCAAGACATCTATTTTTTAATCAATTTAACATATACAAGTGGAATAAAATAGATGCTTCCGGAAGGATCTCTCTTGGCATCTTTTACATAAATCAAAAATCAAAAAATCATCAAACCAAAAAAATTATTAATAATTAAACACAAACAATTTTTTTAATCTTGTTTTTTATTTCTATGTAAAAACCAAGTACAATTATTTATGAATATATCACTCAAAACAATAAAATTAAAATTAAAATTACCATGCTTTCAATATTTTTTAGTGGTTATTGGTTAAGTGGGGACATGTTTCTATTCTAAATCCTTTAAAAACTCAAGTTCAATTTTTTCTTTTTTCTCTCTAAAAAATCTTTTATCTTAAGCTAATGTTTCCATAAGCCACACTTTCTAATTTTAAAACAAAATCCTATGAATATTTGTTAGTTTTCTATTATTCTATTTTTGGGTTTTTATGTACACAAGCTCTAACTTCCACTCCCTTCACTTTTTCTTTTCTTTTTTCATTTTTTCTTTAAAAAATCTTTTACCTTAAACTATGTTTATAAAAGTCACTTTCTAATTGTAAAACAAAATCCTAAAGCCACACTTTCTAATTTTAAAACAAAATCAATGAATATTGGTTAGTTTTTTATTTTTCTACTTTTAGATTTTTATGTACACGAACTCTCATTGCCACCCCCACTATGACTGTAGAACGTCTCTCCACATAATGAGAGAGTAATTCAAAGATCAACCCCAAATTTAAGGGAAATTTTTTCCCAGTCTGCAATATGGAAGATTGCTGGTCCAGATGTGTTACATCCCACCCTAGATGCTTAAAAACACTTTTACTTTTTGCAATTATTAAAATTGAATGATGCAAATGTTGATTGAATAATGCATGACATGATGAGATCTTTTGTGAATGGGTTATGTTAGTGCAATGAGAATTATGCCATTATGATATGAGCTATGATCTATTTTAGAAAGAATAAATTGTGTTTTGATGCCCTAGAAAAAGAAAAATTTATTTTCAATAAATGCATAGATAGAGAATATACAATGGAGATTTTATGATATCTAGATGTCAGACTAATTTCCGTTTGTTTGGAGTTTGATGCAAGGTAGCACATACCGCAATCTCCGGAGGAGGGAAAATATCATCTAAGTAGAGAGGTAGTGTTGGGATGCTCTGGAAATTGCCATCTAAGCTAGGGTTAGGTCAAAAGGATCTAGGAACCCTAGAAGAGTGTAATAGAAGTCATGTGTTGAGGTAAGTCTTTTGTGTGATGTTTTGGATGCGGTTTTATCGTAAGTGGTTTTAGGGTTTCAAAACCAATTTCTCTACTTTCTTGCTGTCAAAGAAATTAAACCAAGCAAACATATATACACATGTAAGAGGAACCTGTATACACCACCACGGGTATACGCATATGGACGCAGGCGCATGATGGCAGGCGATTTTACGAGCCTATGATCGTGCATGCATATGCGTATTGATGCATACAGGCCTAAACGTGTGCATAAATGACTGTTCAGTTTACTTATTCCCTTCCTGACAAGAAACCTAATTTTTGCATCTGAACTCGTCAGTAGGGTATTACTACCTTTTGAAATTGATAATTGTGCCAGTTGGCCTTACTAAATATCTATACTGCCATTATTAATACTCCTACAGGCAAGGTATAGCCATGATGCATGACATCGCCTAGAGGTATTTAATTAAATAATTTTATACCTTCTTAAGGTTTGGAAGACCAATGTTTAAATTTATAAATATTTAATTTGATTATATTTTTTATTAAATTTTAAAAAGGAAGTTATAATGTTTTACCGCCAAATTTTGTTGAGGTAAAGATTCAAATATTAAAATATGTAATTTTAACCCTCTCATTTGAATGGAGGAGGTGGGGCCATCTTGAGTTGGCGGGATAAGTTACATCCTTATTAAATTTAAATTAAACCATATTGCCATAATTATGGACGTAGGGTAAAATCGTACTTAGTGGTTCCTTGTTTTAAGCCACAAAAGTGGCGTAGCATCTAAGAAGATTTTGCTGGCTAAATCCGCCACCTTGAAACTTATCTTTGGATTTTCATTGATAATTTATCAAGCTCGACTTTCTTAGGAGGAGGGAGTTAGAGAAAATTGAGGGAGTGGTTATCTTAACCACCTAATATTCAATCGACCTCCTTTAGTTGGGGAGGATTCTCAAAAGAAAGAAAACACATTTGTGGCTGGGAAAAGAGGAGAGGATTCGATGGTTTTGAGTGGGAAGGAGGAGAATATCAAATACTGTAATTAGAAGAGCTATTTGGAGCTCGAATTGCATATAAAAGAAAAGGAACAGAGACGTCTACAGCAGGAGCTTGGTCTGAGCTGAAGAAATACTATAAGTTCTTGCCTCCAGTTTGCTCATTTTCAGATTTATCAAGTTCCAGAACTTTATACAGGCACGTATTGCTCTTGAGTAATTTATTTTATGGGATATCAGTGTTTTCTTGACACAAGAAAAGTCTAAGAGAAAATGCAGCATGTGTGTCATTCTCTTAAACAGATATCACTGTTTCTTGTTCACAATCTGATCTATACAGCATGGTTAGGGTGAGCTTGTAGTAGCAAGTTCGTTTATTTATGCCTTGTTTGACAAAAATTCCTAGCTACAGTTCTTGGCGCCTTTTTGGTTATTCTGGAAAGAGCTTATTAGGCCGAATCTGTAGCATGCTTTAGTTTGCCATTGTTCTTTTCTAGCCAGAAATGAAAGAAAATCAAGAAGGTTAGCATGAAGTTTAACCAAGAACAATGCTATTATAAAAGAAGATAAGAATCTAAATACTGGAATGAACATGCAAATGATTAACAATGAATGAAAGAGAATTTTAATTAAAAGAGAAAGATTTGTTTGCTGCTTGATGCAAAAATAAATTCCTGTTTATGCTTGCATACTACTAGGTAGCTTGTTATGCATGCCATCTAGATGGTCAGAATGTGTTAAGTGCAATGTTAACACCGAAATTGTCTAAGGGGTTGAAAAGGTTTCTGTTTTTGCCTTCTTGGTTTAAAAACCCTGTTATTTACTCTATTAGGAGTGTATGTTCTAAGCTGAAATTGTCAGCCATGGAAGTTTGAAGGGTTTCTTAAAACCCTAGTTTAATGTATAATGGTCACACGTGGCAGGTAGCCAAGAAGAGTGTGTCTTATTTGAAAAACCTTAATTAGGTTAAGAGAGTTTGCCCCAAGACAGGTGTCCTTGGTAAGAGTAAAGGGCGGAGAGAAAGTCTCTCGAAAGCCCTAGATTAGAAGAGTTTTCCAAGTCGAGCAAGGTGGGTGAGTTTGTATAGAAGTACAAAACTATGGCCATAGTAGGTGCAGGTGCCACTGACTACACTTTAGTACTCACAGTAACCCAAATACCTGACTAACTAGAGTTGCCAGCTTAGTAGGAAGGTATCCTTAGTAGCATGGCAAAGTTAGATAGGTAGGGTTTACCACCAGAGCTCAAATGGCATTTCTTGAGGGTTTCCAACATTGCCTTTCGTAAGAAGGGAATGGCCCCTTCCAGTTAGGGAGGTGTGCGGGGGTCCACACGAGTCCGTGGTTGGCGGAAAAGCACTTGGATGATGCTTTCCCTTGCATGCAGATGGCGAGCCAAGTCTTGGAAGACGTAGCACCAAATGAGGACTTCTAATCTCTTATCTTTGTAACTCTTGATTATAGTACTTGAATATATGAATTCAGCTTTGTAAGTGTTCTTTAAGTAGAGTATTATCTTACTTGTTATTATGCTAGCAATGGTTGCATCTACTATGATGTTTTTCAATGATGTTCTCAAAAAAATATATATATGCTCTAGTTGAGTGAGAAATCTTAATTGTTTTTATGTTCTAAGTAATGTGGGTGTTACAAGATGGATAATGATGGCACTCTAAACACAAAGGTAGTCACCTCTTTAACGCTGAGATCTCAACAGGAGATAGAGATCAAATGTAAAAGATATTAAAAGAGATATAAGGTTCTAGAAATACGCAATCTTCCTACAAAGATCAGCTTCCTAACAATACGAGCTTAGGCATAGATGGAAAGGCATTAAATGAGATGAGTGGAAGAGGTTGAAAGTTGCAGTTTTCAGATTTTATATGCTCCCCTTTCAGTTTCAGATGAACCTCCTGTTTATTGTTAACTTCTCTTGAACTGTCCCTTTCAAGTCTCCGAATTTTCTGAGGGGGGTAGAAGCAATTCATAGTCAATATAGAGCAGAATGGAAGTCTACTTGCAGAAGTTCCATTTCAGCTTTGATCGCATTCAGAGTTCCAAGGAGTTTCCTAGCGGGGGTACGCAGGGACGGGGGGATGGGTTTCAGGGACAAGGGGACCAAGGGCCTAAGCTTGGGGATGGTGGGGGAACGGCAAGGGGATGGTTGCGGGATGGGGGGGATGGGGCGGCACTAAAATACATATAGTAGTTGAAAAATAGTTATAAAAAGATGTACAAGTATAAGAATTACAAATGAAACTTTGTCAAACTAGTTTTGAACATTTGAATTTTGAAGTGAACATTAACCTAGTGTCACTCCTCTTCTTGCTCCTCCTCAACCCTCTTGCTCTTCATTCGCGCTCTTTCACCTTACACTTGCAGCTCTCAATCTCACACTCACACTATTAGCTTCTTATTGATTTGTTTTTGTGAATTAAAATGAGGATAGGAGGCACTTTTATAGAGTTTGTGGGGTTTGGGTGGAGCCCATAGGCCATTAGGATTCAGCCTTGGGCACAAAATTCAAAGAAAATTTTTTTATTTTTTTTAAATTGCTTTTTGATCATCCAGCCAAAGGAGACTCCTGGGCATCCCTGAGATTGTCAGGAGACTCCTAGGAGTCCCCCAAGAGTCTTGGGGACATCTTGGCATCTACCATGTCTTGGCGGCATTTTGGGGATGGCAGAGCTGGTGGCAGGGCGGTGGGGGGATGTCCCCCCCCCAAGTCCCCAAGTCTCCGAGGCATCCACATCCCGGAAACGCTGAGTCTGTTTGGGGAGGAGGTGTCCTCATGGAGCACTGATCACATTAGTTTCATTCAAGCTTTGAATGCATTAAAGTAATCCCTTAAGTGATTCATGACCAATGCATCACCTAGGCCCCAAAGTAAATGCATAAAACCCATTGATTTTTGTCTTTCTTTCTCCAAGTAAACAGTGAGGAGTGTCTTTGGGCTAAGAAGTAAATCCTCAACCAACCTTTTTCATGTGGTTCATACAAGTAGTACGCATAAACTAGACTTTTTACCAATATGGAAAATCAGAAACTAAATATAGAACAGGAACACAGCTTTCAGAATAGACTATAGAACATAGTCAAGTACAAATAGCTTAGAGCTGATGATACATCTAACCAATTCAGAACAGAAAAACTATACATATGATCTGCAACATTAAGATGTATGACTTACTCCATGACCTTTCCAGTCCATACTGGCACATCTGCCTGATAATCCTTCCCAATACGAACCTGGGTTGTATATGCCTCATCATCCTGAAACATGCACCAAAAGAGACCATTTTTCTCTTTGACAAAATTTTCACAACCGGCTTTAACAGTGCCATGTGATCGAAACTCCAGTACATGCCTATTTTCTCTATTTTCATGCCAAGAGAGATCACCTTTCTCTCTTACAACCAACCTCTTTCTCTTTTTTCTACATGCTGGACAGTACCAGTTATCTTTGACAGGTATTGACACTACCTTTGGATTGCAACAAGCCATGTGAAAAGATTCCTCACACATATCACATATGAGTGTTGAAGTTGAATTTTCTGAAGTGTAACATACTTTACATTTTTTATTCCATCTTCCATCCCCTACAACACCAGGATGCTCTGTAGCTGCAGATTTACCAGGAGAAACACAGAGTAATTTAGACTCATTCAGTATAGATATGCACCATTCTCTTTCAAGGTCCCTTCCTTCTGCTACTCTTGCAGCATCAGGAATACTATATCCAAATTCACCAGCCTCAGAAAGTTTATCTTGGTTGTTATTCATGATTTGGTAGGATAATGTTGTAAAGCTCCCGCTATCAGACCTGCTATTACAAGTAACTTCTACACAAGAATCCTGCCTTCCAACCTTTCTTTCAAAATTATAAAGGAATGATGAAGACTCTGACTGGGACATGGAATTGCTTTCTTCATGAGGCAAGATATATCTAGATTGATTCCTGTTACAATTTACATTTAAGACCTGATTAGAGCCGCTATTTAAGGTTGTCTTTCCTGGCTGCCAAAGATAATTCGATATCTCCATGGTAGAAATATCACCCTTATTGTGCTGCTTACAGATTTCTTCTTTCTCTAAGATGTTTCCAGCTTTCTCTATATTGCTGATTTGATATTCAGAATCTGGCTTTGTAGCATCTAACTTATCATTAACATCAGTTTCTGAGATAACTTTATTTTCATCAGGATGCACACTCTCAGGCCCAGCAGTAGAAATTTCACAATGTCTCCTGGGATTGACTTCTGTCTCTAATAAGATTTCTATTTTTCCTTCTTGTGTGAGTTGATTGGAATTAGATGGATTGCTCTGCGTAGTCTCTTTTGTAAATGCTGCATGAGAATGTCCTGAAAGAAGAGTTAACGAATGCCTCAGCTTTTTTCGTTTATAGACATAATTATTCTGCTGTAAAAATAATTCTCTCGATCTTTTCTCTATAATGGCTGAATTTGAACATGATTTTCCAGGAAGCAGAGCATCAGAATCAAAACATTCATCTTGCTGAACAGCTTTCTCAATTGAGCCACTAGACTGAGTCATTCCACTTTGTGTTCTCTTTTCCCCATACTCAAAACTGTCAGTGCATGAAGATAAACTCAATAATGGATCTAGCGCATCATGCCCTAACACATAACACATCGGTCCTCTCGTAGAACTTGAAATGTGTCCTTTAGCACTCACATGATCTAGAGGCATGTCAAATGGATTAACGCTGAAGTTCCCATGAGGTGACACCACACATGCACTGCATAACCCTCCTTCCATCTGATCAGTAGTTCCAACTTTTGGAGTTTCTATAAGATGACCTAGATCCTCGGATGGATCCAACAAAAGATCTACATGTAAGAAGATGTCTCCAGTATTACAAGAATTATTCCCAAGATCTAATACATCAGCTCCAAGATCAATTCCAGTTTTACTCCTCACATCTAATGCATCAGCTCCTAGTTCAACTGTAAGGCGACCACCTAACTCAGAACAGCATCCAGAACACTGGAAATCTGGAAAGCCAGAGCCCTGGCGTAGGCCCACATGACAACTTTTCCCCTCCAGACTTGTAAATTCGTAATGATGCCCACAATGTGGGAAATATGGGCATGCTTACCAAAAGTAGCCACTATCCCATCAGAAGGCACCAAGGCAGAATCTGAGTCAAAAAATCCTCCGAGGCAGTAACAGCTTTATGTTGCTTGCAATTGGTTTATCTATCAAGTAAAACAGGTAAATATTAGTATGTTGTCAACCCGATTCCATGTAATAACTAACAGGAAAGTCTCGCTCATGGAAATAAGATAAAAATTCCCTGCCATGCTATTTAGAAGTCAAATTAATAACAAATGACTGTTCCTGTCCTCTAACAACAGGTCTATGCTAGGAGGTCAAAAATCTGAATAATTTTTTTCTTTCCAGCTTGTCTTTTTCTTGTCTCTGACAAATTTTTAATATCTTTCAAATAAGAGCACCAAAACATATTGCATACAATACATAACACAATGATCCTAAATAGCAATACATAAACTAATGACTCTAAATAGCAATATTTTTGTGTCACATAAAAGGGTGTACTCTTCCAAGGAAAATAGTACTCACCTTCAACAGTCTTCAAGCTTACACTCTTGATACAGAATTAAGCTGTGCTTACATACTACTTAATAAACAATACCACAGGTATTTTTGGTTGAAAGTGTATAGAATTTTGAGTTCATCCCTTGTTACCCTGTGCAGTAATGCAGATGACTAAAAACGCATCTCATTTCCTATATCTTCAGTTTTTATATCAATTTATAAACTGGTTTAGACTTACATTATTCTGACTAAATTTACTTTTTGCTATTGCAATTTTATGAAGTTTGTAATGCAGATATATTTGCTCCCTAGCCTCACAGAATTATTTCCAATATCAAAAGGGATCATGACCATAAAAATCCGGGAAGCCATGAGAATACTCTCTAGTATGGGGCATTTAACACAGAAAATATGGAAAATTCACCAGTAGGTTTAAGCTGTCACAATCTAGTAAACTTCAAGAAATAAAATATTTTATTATTATATAACAACAGGATAGACTAAAAACATTTGAGCTTTTACAGTAAGTATATATTTAATTGCTTAAACCTTTAGGTTTCTGGGTTGCTGCATGAAATTATATGTTTCACATAAAAAAAATTATAAATTCAATATAATTTACTTTTAACATTTGATATTTTTTGGAGCAATCACCGTGCACACATTTTTATAAAAAAATTGTCATTAGAAACATCTTGGGGGGGTAGTTGTAGCTGTGGAGGCAAAAGTCAGGCACCCTGATGACTGCTCCATTGGGGATTCTGGGTTTTCCCCACACAATTTTACACCATATTTTCTTTAAACCCAGGTTAGGATTTGTTTTCCTTAGGGTTGTCTCTTTTTTTTGTTACGGTATGGCAATATGAGCAATGACCAAATTCAAATCAAGGAACAGGATCTCTACCCTCAATCTCTATATATTATCAACAATTTTGGGAAGCTGACTATATTCAAAGGAAATACAAATTAGAGGCCTATCCAAGATAAGGTACAATATAACAATGGGGATTCTCTGTGATAATCCTTAAGCCTGAGAATCATATCCAGACAGTTCAGAATAGATATTGATGCTATTCTATAGGTGATTGACTCGATGGCTGTATTCAAAAAAATAAAATGGCTGGGAACCAATTAAAGGTGATGCAGCAGAATGCCGAAATCAGCATGCTCCATAGATGATACTTCATGTTGCAGTACTTTCATACTAACCATAGGAAAAGAATCTTCAAAACTGGGCAGTGGATGATGGGTCAAACTAGAATCTTGATTTAGTCACGGAAAACAAAGTCCAACCTTTTAAGATGCTCCATTGACAATACTTATCCAGGTCAGAATGCAAATCTGCAAAAGTCTTCTCATCTGAAATCCAATATTTGGTGATCAGTGGGAAGTTTTATAATGGATTTTGAAGGGACTCAGATATTTATTATGGCTTGTGCAGATCTTCATTGAGATGAATGTGTAAGGCCAATAATCAAACTGTCTATTTGATGGAGTAGAGAACAGCTAAGTTATTAAAAAATCTACTTGGGGAATGTAGGCATTGCTTTGAGTATGAACACTTGGAGTGGTCCTTCCCTGGGAAGGTTGAAATCTCAGGCAAAATCAATCCAAGGAACTAGAAATGAATTATAGCAAGACAGAGAAGGAACTCGGTAAGCATGACTATGGACGGAAGGCTATTAGAAAAGATCAAATGCTGCTTAAGGAAATTGCAAAGGACTTCAACAATAAAGCTCCAGTTACAAGGGGATGGATCTTGGCTAGTAAACTTTAAAGCCAATACTTGTCTACAACTAGAACAGAAAGAATAGATTCAAGAAAGCCAACAAAAGCTGGAAAAGAATAAGTATCACTCCCAGAAAACCAATCACCTTATTTTGAGGAACTTTGGACAAGAGAGAAAAGAATAAAGCAATAAATACTTAAAACACGATACCAGAATTTCTGGAGGACAAGTAGGATACCCAGAAGCCATCTCCCAAAAAGGAGGGCAGAGTTTCTGCAAAATGTGACACTACAGGCGCCTATTTCTTTAGCATGTGTCCCACTCTTTCAACATTATCTAAGAGTCGCTTCATATTCTCAATGGTGTTAGCAATGTTAGGAAAAGCCCTTGAACAATCCGGTTATCCATTTTCCTCTTTCCTCAGCCAAACTAACTCTTAACCATCTTTCCTTTTTCATTTTCTTCTCAAGGTCATCTGCACAACTCTTGATCATGTCTTCAGCATCATTAAACTCATGTTTAAATCCCAACCTATTTTGTTCCCTTCTGATGTTATGAATGAATCTTTCAAGGTCATACTGCCTATCTTGTCCCAGAGCATTCCCTAATTATTAACATACTTGTACCCCTTATCAAATCCTTCCTTTCTCAGCATCACAAAATCATCAATATTTATTACAGTGGGAAGGAAACTATCCTTTTGAGGCTCCTTGAAGTAATATTTGTCTACAAAACGCATTTGCATGATGGCTTCTTAAAAAACATCTCTATTTGACACTATATGGTGTAACCAGTATCGAAGAACATTATTCTGAACATAGTACAATTTTCAAAGAAGAACTAGTCTACACAATTATTTCTGATCTTTCTTTCTGGTTGAAATTTCAAAGTTTAAAAAAACTCCTTGACATCTTTTGATAATCTCAGTCTGCAACATCCCAATTTTCTAAACAAAGTATTCACAAAATAAGTCTCAAATATGCTACATTGAGAAGAAGTATGATTTATATCCATGTAGATAGACCATAGTTGCATTGGCTTAACTTGTTCCTTGGGCAATTTTGGGCATTTATACATTACAACTAGCATGAAATCCCATTCATCTGCCAAAGCAAACAGGAAAGTATAACATAGCATAGAATACCTTTGAATTTTTTCAGTACCTGGCTTTCTGAACTGTACTATTTCACCATGGATTATCTATGTTAGATATCCTCCATAATCAAACAACCTCATCCTATGAGGGTTCTAGTTGTCAGCTAATAAAACTAAAATTCCCTGAGATATCCTTGGCTCTACATCCATTCAAACAATTTGACATATGCCCTGGTATTCATTCAATTGTGCCCTAAAAAAATACTTCTATGAAATCTTCATGAACCCTAAGCTTTGCAGCCTTTTACATACCTAGAATTCACCTGATTCCTTTACAAATCACTATGCCCGAAAGGGAATTTGCACTTACCTGGGAAAAGCTTGTAGACAAATTTTTATTTGTTCCTTGTTATTTGTTGAGAGCACTTTGATGGCTAGGGCATAACTTGTCAAGAGCAGCTCTGTAATTTAGAAATCACAAGTGCTTTCATATGAATTTGCAACTAAAATAGCATAGCTCCTTCATTAATAATGCCTTTCTATCCTTATGCATTGAAGATTATAACTGTCGCATCAGTTAAGACATTTGAATGTTGTTGCAAATCAACAACTCTCTTTGAAACCTTTGCTTTGATCAATGGGTGCAGGAGCCTAACCCAACGAGGGGCCCAACTTGACCTCCCGCAGCATAGCTTTTTACCACAGCCAATTAAAATTTACCACGTAACTTATTCTTTATTGGCAAATGTTTGCTACAATCCCACTAAAAAAACTGCCACTGGATGCCACAGGGCTTCGCATGGTATTTCTTTATGTATTTACACAAAAGGGCAAACTATAGTGTCATCCATGTATTCAGCTTTTGACCAATGATGAGCAGCCAAACAATGCCAAACGTATCTTTTAAGAAACTCCCTTGTTCCATTCATCATGCTTTGGTAAAGGTCAAATGCCATCAAAGGTTATTTGGCTCACTAGCGAATAAATCAACCTTTGCAGGCTATGGCCTAACATAAAGAAAGACGCAACATGACTTCCCACAAATTACCATTTTCCCACAATCAATCAAAACTTACCACATTTCCTCCAGCTTTTCAATCCAAGAACACGATGCATCAACATTTGGTAGCCCCAAGACCTGGCTCAAGAGAAGAATCGCATGCTTAAGTTCATCATTAAATTTTTCTCTCTTTGCAAAATCCACCTTCAAGTTGTTTTACCATGGTGTGGATGCCCAAGACTTGTTGATAAACTAATGATTGATGGCACTTTTAGCTCTCAAGATATTTAGCTCTTCTTGAACACTCATTTTTTCAACCGCTTTTGGAATCAAAATAATCACTTTAATGAATTAGGGGTTGAGATTAGCAATCTTGAGTCCTTCAGAATTCTTGATGATAGGGATTCAAGGTGATAGTACTTGCACACTTCAAGACCAAATACAAGTCCTTGGAAAGGTGGCCGCAGAAATTAGGCCTAATGCAATCACTGTGTCCCTGATACCTTCCTTGTGCAATTGTTAAGACCACTCTTCCATGTTGATGTGCCCAAAGTTTGAAACCAAAACCTCTTGTACCTTGTTAAGCAAGCAAAGAATATTTGGTCTCATCCTATATTTCATGGTTAGTTTTAATTTTTTTGCTAATAGTTTACAAATATTCTGCTCATACGAGCATCAACATGAGACCAATACAAGCTCTTGCGGGCACAACCATGAGACCAATTTTAGCTCCTTTCAAGCAGCCACACTAGAAACCACCTCCACACTAGAAGCTAACCAGTGGAATACTAAGAGTCACAACTTAGAATTCCACCTTAGATGTCCCTTTGGGATTTGAACTTGGGTCTTCATGATGACAACTCAATGTTTTAACCAACTAAGCTCAGCCCCTTGGACATTTCATGGTTAATTGAGTAAACTGTGAGCTGCAAATACAAATTCAGAATAGAAAGAAAGGGTATGCATAGGAGATTACTGAGAAAGGACATTTGCAGGCTTGCGGCAATCACTAAAAAGATATAAGGTTAGTTTTGTAAGGGGCAACATAGAGGATCTGCCAATGTTACGGTATAGTATAACTTAAACAAAATTGGTTTTAATGAAATCTGAAACATATCCTATTAGCATTAGAAATTTTGAAGAAGGTTATGTAACTGAGAGTTGCTCAAGATGGTGCAATTTTAGTTTCTACTACAAGGAAGAAAGTGGTAAAGGTTGAAATGAGGAGCAAATACCTTACCCATTTGTGTCAAACTAGAGAACATGCCTTCTGATGCAAGCTGCAGTCATATATTAATTATTCAATAAGAAGGTGTTTACACTCAAGAAGGTTTTTGTTTGTTGATGCAATGGGTTGGCTTCATCTACCACTTTAAAATGCCCTTCAAATGACTTTAGTAATGGTTAAGGACACCTCAAACAAGTGTATCTTGGATCAGCTCCATTGGCATCCGATGAAGGGGGATTTCATGTCCTTATTTCCTCCTCCATACAATTAATGGGAGCTAATCATGATACCCTTTCCTGTAATGTCCCTTCTTCTAAATCAAAATGGGAAAAAAAAAAAAGAATCAAGTCTGAGTAAGTTTGGTGGGACCGTATTACATATTTGATGCTTTAAAGGAGGCAATTTCTGACACAGAAACCTGAATTGCCTTGGCTGATTCTGCTGTATAATATTTATCAGCTTTGAAAGTTCACTAACTTCCATACATTTTCTAAAGAGAAAATATAATTTATAAACAATATAGTTGAGGATTGCAGCATGTTGAGGGATTAATACCATCACAGCCTGAGATAAGTCTCTCAAAATCAAGGAAAGGAATTATAATTAAAGTTTATCAAAGGACATTTGAATAGTTATGACTCTTGGAGGGAAAAAACTATTTAAGAAAGGCTAAGCAAGGAGAAGGAGATATATTGAGAAGACATTTTATTATTTTAATTTATACTCCTTGTGAAGCATGGAACTACGGTTCAACTAACCTGAGGACGAAACCCCTTTAGGTCTCGAATTGAATGACAAAAACCCACCATTCCATAGAGTGATTTCACATAGAGATCACCAATAGGCATAATTGATCTAATTTTTAGATTGCAATCAAAGATTTATTCAGTAAATTAAGCATCTTCACCTAAAGTTTCACCTGTTTTTGGATCACCAACTTCCTAGGATATCTTCATCCTAGGATATCTTCATCACAGTTTGTTGGAAAAAGCGCATTTTTGGAAGAAATGAGACGCTACAGTTTGCTGTTTCTTCTTCACACAATTTCTCATTTCGATAAACATTTATATCCAAGGAAATCAAATTTCTGGCATAAGTTCAAGTACTATTTATGTATTAGAGTTTCCTGTTCTAACCCTTATACTTCATAAATAGATATAAAATCATTTTGGGTGGAAACAAACTATAACTGCTGTGCATCTTGTCAATAAATAAGGGTGTACATTGCAGATTTCCGTTTGTATATCTCCGTAAGGTTGTGATTAATTACAGCTAGGATTTGTTATATTTCAAAAAAAAATGGGATATTGCAATGGTATCAGACCTAGATCTTGTCAGCCTATGAGATTGTCTTCCTACGCAATCAAGTGACAAAACAAGTAGGTATCATCTAAGGGAACTTAGAATAACTCTATCAATTTCCCAAGAACAAAGAAACAGAAACTCCCTTGGAATTTGAGGCGATAAAGTGTGAAGAAAGCTTCGGAAGACCCTAAAGTAAAATTTGAAAGGAAGTTTGACCTTATATTAGATATAATGGGGCAGATGTTACTTATAATGCATAACAACCAAAAAACACAAAACAATGCAGTAAATCCCAATAATCAAAATAGTGAGGAAAATTCTTTTGAAGCCAAAAACAGTCACCATAATAAACAAAAAAGGCACACACAGAGAGCCATGGTTGGGTCTATTAGACCTCTTCATCATACTTTCATTTAGAAGAAAGAAGAAGTTCCTATGAGGGCAGCACAAAGCCCAATGCAAGTTGTTATTCATGCCATGTATGCAAAATATAGAGATCTTCCTCCAGAGATTCAAGAAGTGATGACTTTCCCTAATTACATAACTATGAGAAAAAAAAGGCACCAAGAGTTGGAACCTAGATCTCAACCAAGACAATATGACCATTAGCAAGTCTTAGGGAAATTAACACTATCTACATTTGCTAGTTATGATAAGAGTACTGCTTGTACATATATGCAAAAGTTAGACACATACCTATCTCTATAACCTATGTCCAAGGATGACCCCATTAAATTCAACACCTTACACTTGAAAGGCACAGCACATGAATGGTGGTATCATGGGTTAGTTACCCAAGGCCATAGTCTAATTGGCACATATGATGATTTTTGCAAAAGATTAATTGAAAGGTTTGATAAAAAGGATCCTAAAGTTCATTTTACAGATGTGGCCCAATTAAAGAGAGAACAATAGAGAAATATGTGCAGGAATTCCAAAAATTATTACCCAAGGGCATAGTCTAATTGGCAAATATGATGATTTTTGCAAAAGATTAATTGAAAGGTTTGATAGAAAGGGTCCTAAAGTTCATTTTAGAGAGCTGGCCCATTTTAGTTAGTTACCCAAGGCCATAGTCTAATTGGCACATATGGTGATATTTGCAAAAGATTAATTGAAAGATTTGATAGAAAGAATCCTAAAGTTCATTTTAGAGAGTTGGCCCAATTAAAGCAAGAGAGAACAATGGAGAAATATGTGGACGAATTCCAAAAAATATTAGTAATGGTGCTTGATGTTTCAAAAAGAAGATCAATTGTCCTTTTTATTGAAGGGTTAACTGAACCTCTTAGGGGTTTGATTAAGGCATTTGATCCATTGACCGTTCAGGAAGCTATTGAAAAGGCTTTGAATTTAAATAATTTCGTGGCTAAGAATAAGTTCTATTGAAAAACCCCTTCTATAGATCAGAATAAGGAACATCTTCAAAAAGAGTTCTCTCAAAAAAAGGCATTACCACCAAAGCACAGTTTGGATGAAGTGACCAAAAATGTGCTCTGCTGAAACAAATTGTGTTTTTCTTGCAGAAAATAATGGGAACCTAGACATAGATGTTTGGAAAAAGGTCAAGTGCATTACATAGAAGTAACTGTTGATGAGAATTCAGAGAAGGAAGAGCCAAAACCGGAAATTGAAGAATGTGAACATGAATCAAAGATAAAAAGAGGAAGGTGAACATCCAGGGGGTGCACCCGCAGCATTGTCAAGTGATCCTAAATATCATCCTTTCAAAGTACAAGGAATTTTGCAGGGGCACAAAGTTATAGTTCTAATTGATAGTGGTGCAACACACAACTTCATTGATTAAGGATTGGTTGCTAGAAGAGGATTGCAAACGGGAAATTTTGATGGATTCAAAGTCATTATAACGGCTGATGGTTTTATCATTCCATGCACCAAGAGAATTCAACAATTGGAGATCACTCTTGGCAAACACAAGATGCAAGATGACTTCTATGTGGTAAACATAGAAGAAAAATATGTAATTTTAGGAGTGCAATGACTACACTCGTTGGGGGAGTTTAATCAGAATTACTAGACTATGGAGCTACAGTTCAAATTAGAAGACAAAGAAGTAGTGCTACAAGGCATTACTAATGAAGCTCCTAGAGTTGAATTGGCAAAAAGAATGGAAAGGTGTTTTAGGAGTGGACAAATAGCATGGGCAGCACAATGTTTAGTGACCTCTACAACTACTGCAAGTAAGGGAATTGAGCATACAAACACTCTTCGACAAGCATAGCATGGTCTTCAACGACATTCCTCTGGGATTGCCACCTGATAGAGGATTTCAACACATAATAAATACATATTTGAATTGGTTTGGTGGGACCTGTATTGCATATTTGATGCTCTAAAGGAGACAATTTCTGAAACTGATTCTGTTTTATAATATTTATCAGCTTTGAAAGTTCATTAACTTCCGTACATTGTCTAAAGAAAAAATATACATTATAACAATACAGTTAAAGATTGCAGCATGTCAAGGGATTAATACAATCACAGCCTGAGATAAATCTTTCAAAATCAAGGAAGGGTTAAATAATAATATAAAAATAATTATAATTAAAGTTTATCAAAGGACATTTGAAGTGTTATGACTCTTGGAGGGAAAAAGCTATTGAAGAGAGGCCAAGCAAAGAGGAGATATTTTGATTTCTACTCCATGTGGAGCATGGAACTATGGTTCAATTAACCTGAGGACACAACCCCTTTAGGTCTGGAATCGGAGGACAAAACCCCTTTAAGTCTGGAATTGGAAGACGAAAACCCACCATTCCTTAGAGTGACTTCACATAGAGATCACCACTAGGCATTATTTATCTAATTTTTAGATTGCAAACAAAGATTTATTCAACAAATTAGGCATCTTCACCTACAGTTTCACCTGCTGTTGGATCACCAACTTCCTAGGAATTTGTAGACTTCCGTTTGTATTTCTTTGTATGGTTGTGACTAATTACAGCTAGGGTTTGTCATATTTCAAACAAACAAACAAAAAAAGATCGGGATATTATACTTCCATCACTAGTCTGTCCTCGTAGATTCCTTAACAGATTTACCCACTGTACAGATTAATGCTGACATCACTCTTTAAATGGGTGTTTTGCTGCTATATATTTAGCTACAAGTTACTGAAGAAAAAATTAAGTGCATTTGAAATGTAGAGCTTGGATAGATAATGGAGATGGAAATAAAGGACAAAGAGTGACTGGGGATTCCCCTTCTAAGAGGGGAAAATGGGCACAAACTGCGGACCAATTTTTCATAACAAGATGGTGAGCCAAGGCAAGCTGGCAATGCTCCTGATCATGCAGCTGGAAATTGGCAGTTTTGAGTTTTCAGACCAGCTTTATAGTTTACTCTCATTGTAACGGTTGTTTAACTTTTCATCATGGTGATTATTAGGAATGAGTTCCTAAATACCCATCTCCCCCTTGTGTGGAGTAATGTAATACAAGTTCAGTTACCCATAGCTCCATTCAAGTTTTAGGCTTATCACTACATAACATTCAATTGAACATCAATGACTTTCTTAACATGATGCTACTTCTGAAGAGAATGATTCTGTGCATGACGATGATAATAATAAATGAGCTATTAATATCGGTGATAAAACAAAAACACTAAGCTCACTTAAGAGATCAGCTGGTAAACTTGTTCTTAATACTGTTAAAGAAGATGGCACTGCTCTTTTTTGTCTTGCTGAAATCAATGGAAGATGTGTCACTTGAAATTATTTTTTTGAGATGATGACTAAGGCCTAGGTCACATATATTAGGGCATCAAAGTTCAAATCTCTACTCGAAAGAAACTCTCCAGCAGGTGGCTAGACAGTGGTGGCAGGAGGCAGGCAATTTCATTGACCTGGGGATTACATCTAATTGCAGAAGGAATCATTGCAGCCCTGCACATGCCAAAAGCCCAGTAGCTCACCCTAAGTATCCAGAAAGAGGGTTTTCCCCATCCGGTTGAGTATCAATCAAGATTCGGATATATTTTGCTTGACTTCGATTTAAGATGAGAAGCCAAAAAGAGTTACTGATTGACTTGAACCTGATTATGTCTAACTTGATAAGCCATTTACACCCTCAGTTTTAAAAAAGGATCCATAGAGCTGGTCTCATCCCTGCTCTTTAAATGTAGTCTTTGCACATGTCATGCTCTTTTGGACTCCCGTGATTTTGACAGTCATGCACACCCTAGGGTATAGCCCCCCATTATTTCTCTTTAATGCAAATATTTTCTTTTAAAAAAGAAAATATTACTTTAAAAATAAAATCAAATCCTTGAAATTTAACATGGCCAAATTTTTCAGAGATCCCAAAAAGAAACCATGAAATTCAAAACATGTCTAGAGAACTTCAATGGATATTATACGATTTCAAAGAAGGATTATCCTCTTACCAATGAAACTGATTCCAATATCCTACAATTCATAATCATCCTAGAGAAACACGTCTACAAGCTAACTCAAACAAATATGGAAGTACACTATACATAATCTCACTGATTGAGTCCCAAAACAAAAGTTCTGGCAATCCAAATGAGACCACAAATCCAAATCCAAAGAACCATCCAAAAGTTTCCTAGAGACCCGTAAGGAAGTTAAGAGAAATATCCTTACCAGGAAAAATGAAACACCCCAAAAGTAACCAAAAAAAACATACCCAATGCAGCAAAAGGAAAAAGAAAAAACCTGTAAAGTGAGACCAACAGGAACTCGATACACCGAACAAGACTATTCCCTATAGGCAAGAACTCAATACACCGAACAAGAATATTTCCTATGGTCTCCTACTATTTTTTAACATATTTCTCAAAAATATATATTTCTCAAGTTCAACTAATAAATTTTTCAAACAAAGATGGACCAACAAGAATCCAATACGTGTAGCCCAGGTATGGGGTATAACTATTTTTTCACAAAATTCAAAAATTAAATTTACAAATTAACATTTTTTCCTAAAAACATTTCCACATTTTTAACCTTGTAAAGTGAGACCAACAAGAATCCAACACACCCAACAAGGGTATTTTCTATGCGATGTGTTGATCTTTCACAGACCTGAAAACTATATAAGCTAAATAAGAGTTTTGTAAAAAGAGAGAGATTAGGCAAAACTTATTAGTATTATATCAAATTTTGTATTCTTCCCTCAAGATAAGGAGAGTATAATCAGCACAACGTATTTTTAACCCAACAAAAATGATTTGATTAATATTATAAATCTTCTTTTGCCCTCATCAATGAGCGAAATTTATTCAACAGATTGTTTATAAATATTATATTTTCTTATCAAATACTACTCTATATTAAAACCATTTCCAAAATAGAAAATCTATTCCACTATTCCAATCTTGCACGAAATTCTCCATTGCAAAAAAAAAATAAAGAAATTTCCTTACATTCTAAACTTGTTAAAAAAAATCCTAACATCCAACAAAGCCAAACACAGAAAAGCAAGCCAGACAACAACCAAAACACTGTTAACTTTAAAAAAAAACGAAATCAATCAACTCTCAACAAGGATAATCGGAAAATGCCCAGAGAATGAAATTCAAATCCTTCATCTCAAGCGAATAAATGTCCCACAAAAGAGTTTACAGCAAACGTATAAAAATAACAAGCCAGTACAAGTCATTAGCAGATAAAAGTTTGAAAACATACCCGGATCCAGACACGAGCGCCCAATGTTTTTCCCTCTCGTTGTACTGATCTGGACATTAATATACCGCTTTCAGTGCCTCGCATTTCGTTCTGGAGCCCACCGCCCTCCACCGCTTTCTTTTCCATTAAAAATTCTCTACCCATCTTTTTTAATCGTTGCTATTATTATAAAATAATAATGAGATCCATAAAAAATAAAAGATCTTATTATTATTCTGTTCGCTATGAATACAGATACAATAAAAAATGCTTCCCGAAAAAATTCGGGATACTGCCTGGAATGGAAAATAAACCACTTTTCCATAAATTATCTATTTAAATTAACTAAATTACCATGACTAAAAATCTAATCAAGAATATGAGTTGGATCGAAATAATAAACTTCGAATTAAATATGGAAATTAATTAAATTTAAATCTAATATTTAGTTAGATTTTAAGAGGGAATGATACTTAAGATTTAGAGAACCTATTTGTTAAGATATTGTAATGTTGATTAGATGATCAATTCAAAATTTATAAATAGATTATAATCTATGGTGATTCAGATCTCTTTTTGCAAATTAGATTTATGTGATTGTGGAAGCAAACTCCACGCAAAAAAGAAATTGTAAGGCATGTGAATGATCTAATTAGATTCAACGATCTCAAACTTGTTCATCTTTATACTTTGATGTTTGAATCTGTGTAAGGACTAACGATGTTTACAAACACCTTTAGGGAAATCTATTGAATTGTGAGATTCAAATTCTTCTCAATCAAACTTCCAATTAAATGGCTTTGTGACTTTGAGTGAAAAATCAAAGATAGCAAGCAAACATGCAATGGACCTACGATGATGTGTGTTAATGTAATCCTTTGATAATGTTGTTATAATGCTCTCATAAATATGTTATGACAATTCCTTCACTAACCCTAACATGCTCTTAGATTGTTTTCAAATGAGTGAATGAGTGGCTTTAACTATAACAACCACACAAAAATCAACAAAAATGTGTGCTAGGTTAGGTCACAATGGCTAATAGGGGGGAGTCAATGAAATTTAGTTTGAATTTAAATTTTAGAAATTCAAAATATGTAAATATTAAAGTGACTTGAGTCAAGTCCATGATCATGAATCTAGGGTGACATATGGGGATCTAAGAATCAAGATTGAATCTTCAAGGATAATTGATAAAAGGATCAAGATTGAATCTTCAAGGATAATTGATAAAAGGATCGAGATATAGCTATGTCATGAGCTAAATTCGTGTTAGAACATGTCACTTATTATTTTTATTTTATTTTAATAGTGTCACTTATTATTGAATTCAAGATACTAACCAAAGTGGACCCAAAACATAAGGGAGAGGGGCATGGGTCTACAATTTTTATCATTACAATTCTAAAACATGCATATAGTTTGAAATTAAATTTAAAATAACAATTTTATTATAATTTACATGGGAAAAATAACTAAACAATAACACGAGGCCTGGGATATAGAACTAAGACTAGAATATTTAATGTATAGCTATTTTTTAGCTAGTTTTACATAGCTAGATTTTGAATGGAGAATATATTGTTGAACATGTCATTTGACTTGCTAATGTGCTAGAAATAAAAGTTGTGTTCATATGAATGTTAATAAATCGATAAATTGGTTGTGCTCTATTTTGGTTTGGATCTATGTTTACAAGACTAATTTGAAGCACCAAATTAAACTTGAACCTATAGAAATGAACAAGTAAGGAATGTACATTACTATAGTAAATTCATCACAACTCATTGTAAATGTTTAAAATGAGGTGGTTTCAAAAGATAATTTGGTAAATTATTGATGTTCTCCTTGATACAACTCTTAAGTGAATCAGTTTAATGACTTTGAAATAGCGGTCAAAGATAACAAGCAAGCATGTAACATGTATGGGATGTTGATATAAGTTGATGATGCAATTAGGATGTTGTTTGATGCTATTATGATGCTCTCATATGAATGTTATTTTTATGTTCCTTTATCTCCCAGGTTCTTTCAAAATATGATGAATGTCCTTAACTATGACATGAAACACAAATCAACACGAACATGCACTAGGTTAACTCACAATGTTTGGAAGGGACTTGATAAGGTCCAAATAAATTTTGAATTTAAAATTTTGAGGTTTAGATATATACACATGAAAATAACCTAGGTTAATTATGCATTTATAAATCAAATCCAAGATGGAAAATGGGAGATCTAGTGGTTGAGATTGGTTACTAGGAATGAGTGATGATGGAGACAAGTTTAAATAAGCTCACCAATGAAAATTTGCACAAGAATATGCCACCTTTATAATTTTTTATTGTTTAAAGGACACTAATCAATGTAGCCCAAAATATAAGGGAAAAGGGCATGGGCATGCAATTTTGAACACCATTAGAATTTTTTCCCACTTTGATGTGCATGCAAACTATTATAAGGATTCATGCCAGTAAAACAAGTTGTAAAAACATAAATTAAGTAGCTCCAAGCACTCAAAGAATATAGACATAGACAATAATTCTTGTACTCCCCTTGCAATTAACACTCCATAAAAAATCTATAAAATAGAAAAAGCATGCTTTGATTACCATTTACCACACATTTAAAATCAATATAAACCACAACTTGCTTGAAACTATTTTAAAACATAATAATATTAGAAAAGAAATAGGATAATTTTATATCATTGGCACATTGGAATTGACACTACTTTAGTTTTTATTGTAAAATATAAGGCTACTTCATTATTGAGTGATCAAGCTAAGGTTATTATTAATATATTTCTTCTAGAGAGGGTGTTGAATGCACAAGACAACTGAGGGGGGGGTGAATCAGTTGTACCTTAAAACTTCAAAACCCTCACAAACATTCAAATGGACATTAATCCAATTAACCCTTAATCTTGTTAGAATGTTTTATCATAAAAGCAAATAATAGAAACTTAATCAAATCAACACCATGCATAAAGAGACACCAAATTTATGTGGAAAACCCAAGATGGGAAAAACCAAGGTGAGGATCAACTCACAGTATAAAGTAATATCAACATTGATTACAGTAGAGCTCACAACCGGGGGGCTCACTGCCCAAGAGAAAGAAAGGCTCGCTATCAAAGGCTCACTGCCATAATAGAAAAAATGATAGAGAAGAGTGTTACAATGAGAAATCCATCTCAAAGCAATAGAAAAATCTACCACAACATCACCAACACCTTTGTAGTCTATCTGAAGAATTGTGAACACCTTCTGCTCACTGCATTTAGTAATCTAACACATGAAAGTTCACACTGCACTTCTCAAGTTTGTACCTCACAACTCTGCAATTTGCATCATACTCATCTATCTTGTCTATCTTATCATCCATCAACAACTCAACTCTTATTTATACCATCTTCAACCTTGAAAACATTCTCCAAGATTGGTTATGCATCTCAATCATGTAAATTCAAATTAGGTCAGCACCAAAACATTCCCACAGTAGAAAGGAATGAAGGTGGACCACAACACACCTTATTTAGGACCTAAATCCACTCATACATGCCAAGTCATGCTTTGACAAATTGCTACCTGTGTAAACACCATTAAAATTTTAAGTACACACTTCCTTTGATCCAACAACAATTCACATACAATAAATTTCACTTGAACATAATCTAGAATATTCCACAAACACCCTAAAATCCAACAAACTCCTTCATAGCAACTTTCACCTGAAGAATGTACACACCTAGTACACTCAAACAACTCTACCATACACTATAACTCAAGAAACTGACTTCCAAAGCACCAAACCACGAACAACTTCATCTGAAGAAAGATACACGCACTATCATCATCCTTTCAGATCTACAAGACGTGAAACCACTCTGCAAAGAAACATGGAGCAAAAAAATTGCTCCCATACACCTTTGCAATACACAGTTCACACACTGGTGAACACAACTTCCTCCACACAGCAATCCAGCACACCAAATTTTGAATACAACACCTTTGAACACCTTTGATCAACATATTTGAAATGCACAAATAGATCTTCATCCTAGAAGAGTTGCAGAGAAAAACCATAATACTACTCTTCAACCCAGAACATACTACAACTCATTGTTTCCTCTTTTTATCAAATTTTCTCAAAAGCACTTGAAAACCAAGCACCAGAGACACATCCTCATCATCTTCAATACTTCTAGAACACTACAAAACCAGCTGCAACCTAACAACTGGACCATACACCCATAGACAAAAGCTTATTAGAGCAACACTAGAGGTTGACACTAGTAGCTTACTAATGACAACATAATGCAACTAATCAAAGCATCATTAATGCAACAACATAGACAACACCAACAACTATACATACTCTTGCAACAATCTTCTACTCATCAATGACAACACAATCTTGTTGACATCAATGGCAACACTAATATGCTCATACTTGCAACAAAGGGCACATGTGGGCTTCGATCATGGACCTAGGTACACCTAGTTGTGTGATAATTTGTAGAGAATAGGACATGGTTTGGATGTATCTCATTTATTTGATGAGTCTTACATGCAATTTAATTTTATAGAGGAGTGTACTTGCGGTGACTAGAGAAGATGCTAGAGTGTCTAAAATACAATATTTGGTGGTAAGATCTATTTTGAAAGAGGGATTTATGTGTTCATTTCCTACGGTAGTGGGGGTGGAGCATTCAAAGGCAAGAATACTTTTTTAGAAGCATCAATAAATAGTGTACATTCCCCTTTCATGGAATAAGGAAGGCTTGGTTAAGCTACTAAAGGTAGAAAATAAAATACTAACTTTGGATCTGGGAGAGAAAGTCCTGGAAGTAGTATTATTCAATTACAACATTGATTTGCAAATGTAGTAATCTATAGTCTAATTTATCTTATCTTAATTATTAGGTAATTAATACATGAAATATTTTTCTTCTATAATTGATTGTAATTTATCCCTATTCACAAGGGTTTTTTTATAACTATTTGCCAATTTGAAGAAGATAAAAATATTATATTAGCAAAGGGGCATTGGCATGGGGATGTGTTTCACTCTTTACAAAACCTTGCTTTCTAGTGTTTACTCTCTAAGACAAAAAGAATTAAGATTACACCAATGTTGGTGAGATTACATAGTTTTCCTCTACACTTCTAAACCCCCCACTTTTGAAAGTTTTGAAAATATTTTAGGGAAATTTGTTTTTATTTCTCCATAAATTCGTGCATATTTCCCTATTAAAGCAATTATTATAGTATAGTCAAATTTTTTAGTGGGTCTTCTTATAAAGATCTAGTTGAAAATAGGGGATACGATTTGGAAGCAACCTCTTAATTTAAAAAATATATATTTCTATGTTGGAACAACATTGGGATTAGTCCCTTGGTGGTGGTGTGCTTGAATAAAAAATATAATACTAGTAAAGTTTCTTGGTGGAAAAATGCTACCAAGCAACATTAAGTAGTAAATGGTTCCTTAGAGTCAAGTAGGTTTATAATGCAAGTCAATTCCTATAGGCAAAGTTGGTTACAAACAATGCAATAAAATATTAGGAAATACTGTAATTGCTCTCCCTAAAAGATATATGGTGAATTCTTGTGCGCAAGTGAGTAGGCGTAGTTTTTGTGAGTAGGAGGCAAGCTTGTTAAATTTTATGGAAGTTTCTTTAAAGGATAATACTCAAATACATATATCCACGTTAAAGGGTAAAGATACGGTAGCCTCTAAGTTAAGGGAAAATGCTAAAGATTTTAGAGGAAAATTTGGATTACTATGATGATGAATGTGTCATAAATGTTCAAAAAAAGTTGGCAAGGAAAGATCTAAATATTTTTGGTGAGTATTTCCTCTTAGTTGAAGAAATGAGAGTATTAAGAGCAAAAATTTATAATAACTCCTACAATGCATTAGCGAAAATCCACAAAAAAATTGTGATCGCTCAAATCCTAGATCTTTATGATCATAAGTTGTTGATGTGAGCAAGGGGAAAGCATATGTGGACTAGAATGAAGATAATTGAATCACATGGAAGACATTGGTGACTAGCCATCTAATTTACAATATAAGCAAATCATAGAATTAATCAAGCCAAAATGGCTAATAGTGAGATGCAAATTTTGATCAAGCCAAATTGGTTAAATGCCAATGGAATTGTGTCAATACCAAAATGGCTATCTAACTCACCTAATTTCAATACACATCTTTCAAGGAAAAAAATATACTAAAAATAAAATTAGATCCAATGGAAGAACTAACCAATGTCAATAATAACGATAAACCAAGATTCAATAGTGAATTATCCAAAATCTTTGAAAAGAAAATTACCAATAGTGATAAACCATCCAATTTTACATTATTTATTCTATTGTCAATGCTTATACTTAAATATTTAATTATAAAAAATCCAAAAAAATGGCAAATAGCATTTAAGAAGTTATTAATTAAGTGATACCTTTGAAATTAAGTTGATACTCCAATTGAAACTAATCATGTATTATTGCAAATAAGAAAGGATGGTCTTGAGAGTAGTACAGACCAAATTAGGAGAATATTATAGCCTAATTAGACTGTTAGAAAAGTTGTATGGCAAAGTCTTGGTACTTGATCAACCAATAATAGGTTATTGTTTTCATTGAAATCCAAATTCACCTATTGAAATCCAAATTCACCTTGCTTGAATTGATTCCAACTAAAATACTTTAGAAATTGAATTATTATGTATGCATCAACAAACTAACTACATCAATACAACTAGAAAGTATGGCTCCTTTAGCAATATGTACAACCAACATTTGGTTTGGTCCAAGAAACAACTAATGTTCACCAATTGTTTGACCCTTATCAAAGGCAGTATAGTTACCAAATTGTCATTAAAAAGGGTTATGAACACTATAAGAATGTGTACGATTAGCACACAAAGAAGTTCAACCGTGGAGAATATTAGTATGATCTACAAATGGTACAAAACTGCCAATATCTCGACTACTACACTCACATTCATCAAAAGGTCAATAAAAAAAACATTATAACATTATATTATTGAATATAAACTTTGGTTCATATGAAATTAAATTGAAGGTACAACCAACTATAGCAGAACTAGTACATCATACAAAGTATTATCCCACTAAAGCAAACACATTGAGAAGAAATCATATTCCTATGATTATATTTCCAAAAACCCCAAATTAGAATCTAAATATTTGAAGCAAATATCTAAAACCACTAAACACTAGATAAATCTCACACCATACTAAATTGGAAAACTATAAATCATTGCATGATGATGCACATTGTCAATCCTTGTATGGACTTGCACTAAAATCTAGGAGAGTTTCCATCTTAAAAGCTTCACAAATCTAGAGGGTTTTTATCCTTGTAAAGAGAAATAGAATAAACATTCATTCTTGAACAATGAAATTGTTTCCAAAAGTATGTAGAGGATTTTCAAAAGCATTTCTCTTATTTATAACTTTATTTCGAGAAAATAAAAAAATTAATCTTTTTTAACAAATATTCCTCAAAGTTATAAAAATGTTAATAAGTGTCCTTTTTTTGGTCACCTTTTTGTACTATGGGTCTAGCGACACTTAAATTAATCACTTAAAGACACTTTTTTAAATAATCAAATATAAGTTATCTTTTAATTTTTAGCTTTCAACAACTTAATCATTTAATTGTGTAGTTATTTTTCCCTTTTTATCGACCTATAGGGAAAATTATGAAAATCAAACTAAGGTTCACTGGAGAACTTATGGTCAAGAAGAGGATATGACAAAATTAGGTAAAGATTCCCCAGAGAAAGGAAGTTGGACTTATGTTGTCAACAAGAAAGTGAAATCAAAGAAAAGATGATATTTGCATATGATGTTAAGATCACATTTTAAAAGAGGATGGATAAATTGTAATATTTTTCAATATAAAGGATCTTAATATAATTCTCAAATATTTAATCTAAGAAAAGGAGTGAGGTAGTAAATTTCATCTAAATAGATTTAAGTGTTAGGATTCCAACTAAGTTGAAAAATAGTAGGAATCTTAATCTAGATCCTAGTTCATCAAAGGGACAAGGACAGGGACAGGGTTGATTGAATCAATCACTGACTCAATGCTCTGGGTCTCACCTTTGATAACCCCTTGGTGTCACTTCCTCCACCACTCAACCTGTAGGTCCTATGCTACCTAGGTACCCATGGTTCCTCTACCAACCCTGCTATCAATTCAAGTCCATAAACCAAGCCAAACTTGGTGCTCTTCCTCTCATGCAATTTCTAGCCCTTAATACTCTTAAAGACTAGCTCACCTCCAAATACTCCCAAATCTTGTTGCAGGGGTGTGAAAAGCTTCCATGGCCTCAAAATCATCTGACAAAGGCTCCTAATCAACCTCCATTCAACTTGTTCTCCACCGCTTCCAAGAAAATGCTTTTCTTGGGTTTGAAGGCTAGTAGCCTTGAGCCCCAATTTAGGTCGCTGAACAGGGGAAAAATGATTTTTCTTTCTAAACCCACCAAGTAACCTGGTTCTTTGCTTAGGAAATGTGTTTCACTTTCCCTCACCTCCAAGATTCCTATGGTTTCAAGACTGCTCAGGCTCTATACTATCCAGACACCAAAAAGGTCAAGAAACTAGGGTTTCCTTAGCTTTCTCAGGCTGATTCAAGACTGGTGAAAATTTCTTCATTCAAATGGGTTGTTAAAGGCTCTTCCTTGTCACCATGCAGAGCCAAGACACTCCCCTAAATCCTCAAAAAAGAATTTTTTAAAAAACTTCACTCCCCTGCAATTTATACATGCTGTCCTCTAGCCTTTCCTAGCTGGGTTCTCACTGTCTCGCCTAGGGTAAGGCCTTTCTCTTGACTCCTGCAACTAAAAACAAACTAACTCCTACCATATTTACAAGTGTGGAGGTAGGGCACATTTCCCAAAAGTCCGTACAAATTATACGGTGGGAAGGTGCTCTAAGCCTCCATCTTTCCAAGTTGCTTGATTCAGCCAAAAACACAAAAAATCAAAGTATTTTACAAATACAAATTAAAAACACACTACAAAATAAAAAAGAAAGGCTTCCCAAGATTGTATAAGCCTCAAACTACATGCCACACACAGTAAAATATAGAATCACACCATTAGAAATCAATTTCAACACAAAGATACAGGAAAACTGCCTTTTCAACGTTGTTTTCTGTAATTTCTCAAAACACAATCCGTACAAAAATTTTCTAACCTTGCACAAAGGTCGAGGCTACCTTTAAATATGCCTCCCAATCAGTTTAGCTTCTTGGGTCGAGGCTTAGATGACCTAAAATGCATTTTTGTAAAACCCAATGTGTTTTCAAGCACTGCAATTTTTACAATTTAGCCAAAATGAAGAGAAAAAAAATACTTAACTCTTGTTAACCTCCTTCCAACTAAGAAAAACCATCCCTAAGTCACCACTAATGGTCTACATGACCTTACACAACAAAATTAAACATTAACCAAAAACTTCAAAACTTAAACCTTGCCAGGTGCTCCAACTCAGGTGCTCCGCACCACAAACCAATCTTGAGAAAAATGAGTTTATATATTGTGCAAATGAAAATGAGAGATTACTAACACAATCAAGATATGCAAGTAGAATATTTTATAAAATATGTATTCTACTTATATTCATAGTCATAAATAAATAGGGTACAACAATACTATAGATTTTGTGGCAAGAAATGATTATTTATGTGACTAAAAAGGGTTGAACACTTCAAATTGGCTTAATACCTACAACTATTTATTTATTATTCATCCACAAAGGAAGGGAAGTTTCAAGCAAAATATGTGAAGCTTGAGGGAATGGGTACCCATTTAAGTATAGTACTGTATTAAAAAAGGAATAGATTTAGGAGCGGGATCCCAATCCTAAAATTAGAATGGGTACCTAATATGGCACGGATACCCATTTCTTAAAGCTTTTTAATGTTTTTTAAATCATTTTCCCTAAACTTTTGTAGTTGATAGCATTAAGGAAAAATTGGTACCCATTTTTGAAGCCATTGACACTTCCAAATAGTGTCTGCTACCTCCTCCCATCTACATTGCAAGTTTTAGCAAGATTTCAGGTTTTTTTTTTTTTTTTGCTACATATTTAATGTTTATAGTTTGAAATTAGGGTTTACATTTTATGTTATTTTAATCTCCTAATTGGGATGAATTTTATAGCTCCTAAAACCTATTTTCTAAACATATGACATCAAGAATAATGAATGCAATGAGATTTTGTAGAGAATAATGTAACTCCTAAAACATATAGGAAACCAAAGGAAACTTGACTGAGATGTAGAGCTAAAATACAACTGAATATAGAGAGCTAAAACCCTAAAGACCCTAGAAGCCACTCTCTCAATCTTAGTAGTAACTATTTTACTAAAACCCTAAGCCTTAAAACCCTAAACTTTCAGAGCTAACTAGATAGAACCTAAAATTAGCATTCCAATAAAAATATAAGCATTCTTATTTTGTATGTGGAAGATAATAATTTTGAACCTAACAAATGTAATACAAGGAAATAGTTCCATTTAACCCCATTTATTTTCCTTAAAAACCCATAGGAGTACACAATAGAGAGTTCATGAATCAATCCTTTATGAACCACTAATAACCATTTCTAGATATTTGTAAACCCTACATAGTCCAATATAATAAGATGAGATAAGGATGTGAGTTTACCTTATGCTAAAAAATTACACACCTAAAATGATAAGTTTCATCGTCTGAAAGATATACATAGTTATCCCTCACACTAGGACATGAATATGGATATGGATAATGAACTCCTAGTTAATTCTATTAAATGATAAAATTATGCTCTTTTACCCATTCTATGATGTCATTCTTTTGATCTAATTTATCACGCTTAAATTAAGAAAAGTTTCTTTTATATTGTTACATTCTAACGAACTCATTTGATTTATATTTCTAATTCTAATTTATGTCAAATATGAATTACATTCACTTTTAAATTGGTTGGTTTTTCATTCACTTGTTTAATTATGATTCATTGATGATATGCCCCCCCTTGAATCTTTGATCCTCATTCATATAATATTCCATATCCTCCTCAACCCTTACTCACTTCCTCCCATAATTTTTACCTGTTGATACCCCTCATAAATATGATTATACACTCCCTTGAACCCCTTCTCTACTATATATTGAACATAAGGATTCTATAGAATATAAGAAAATAAACTTGTTGAGGCTTTCACATTCAACACACTAGATTAAAGAAGTTTATCATGAACATTTAAATACTTCTATTGATAATATTTTTTTATACATAATATGCCTTATTATTCTATTATACATATATATTCTATTTTCTAAAAATTCAACACAAAGTATTCTAAAATTAATGTGCAATCTTCTATAAATACATTATATTATAATGAACCAATGTCTTCTCTTTCAAATCCTTCAAATAATAATATACTTAGTTAATTTCATTCACATTTTCATCACTTCCTCATTATTTCTATGAGTTCATAAAAAAAAGAATCATTCATTCTTCATCGCTCACCCATTCATGTGTCAATACACTTGGTGATTTTTCTTCTTCTTTTTTTTGTCATTATGCACAAGTTATCAAGAATTTTTAAAGCAACCCAATGCAACACATCCTGATATATTTAATTCAACTCACTCCTCTCCCTTATAAATTCCTTTCAACATCAATTCAAATATTTCTAACATTGTGTTTTATCTTATTGTTAGGGTTGCTCCACTTATTAATCTAATCGTAGTATGTGGGAATCCTCTCCAACAATATATGATCCCCCTATATTTGAAATATACATAGTTATCCCTCACACTAGGATATGGATATGTCATATCAAATAATAAATAACTTTTATACCCAACCACCGCAATTAAATATAGTAATTTTTATGTAATTTAGAGTGTAGCTTTATAAGTCTAGAATCCAAGTTAAAATGAGATAATATATGGATACAAACGTGGGGTTACTGTAGGAGTTTACGATGAACTCCTCAACACCCCAAGATCTCCTATAAGAAAAAATAACTTCCACAAGAGAGATGGAAAAATATCATGCTATGATAAAGGATGCAAGAATGCCAAAGTGAATATGGCAGCCACATTGAATATGGCAATGTACATATGATGCCTTGCTTATATA
>VDFB02094830.1:0-92184 GCA_007258455.2 Sequoia sempervirens
TCCTGGCCAAGCAATGTAGAGTCATGAGTGCCATATCTCCTGTAGTACATCAGCTATGTAGGAGTAGGGATCTGCGGTCATTGTAAAAAGGATCATGGTGGTCCTTGTGCTGAAAATGAATTGTGGATGGGAATGTCTAGATATCAAATCTTGACCTACGATCATGAGAGATATCCCACGAGTAGTGGCGGCCGCAATGTCACCCTCGGTGTCAATTGCTTCCTTTTGGGAAGCAACAACAACTCATGCTATGGGGCTAAATTTTGGGGTGAAGCGGGGAGACCTATCACCAACTAATGCCCTAAACATTGGGGTGGTCTATCTGCTCGACGATAGGTGGGCCTATCAGCAATCCTACCACGCCCCTGACCAACATATGGTGGAATGTCTAGGTAGTTAACTTTGAGGACCAAATGGACCTCAGCATACAACTGCTGAACAAAATACAATGGAATCTGGTCATTGTTTGGGTATATACCATGTGCTGCTAGAAATCATGGGTAGATCAATGAGGCCATAGCATGATCAACACATCTGGTGACCTGGTATCCCCTAACCTTATGCACATTTTGATAAAATGGAAAACAAGTGGCTTTTATCATTTCTTTGGTGACACTATCTTGTATTTGTTTAAGAGGAACGTCACCATGTACTTCTTCCCGCATGCGGGAAAGAATAGCAGTCACTCTGTCTGCGGAATATGCACTAGTCCTCTCAAGTTCATCTTTTAGTTTTTCTAGACTATGCAATATTAACATGCATGGTTCACTATATATCCCTGGGTTTGCACCTTGTGCTAATGAATCTCTTAATTTTTTATCTCATTACTAGTATTTGCAAACAAAGATTCTAGCACAGGTGAAACATGATCTACATTTTCCATGTTATATATATACAGTACACCTAAAAAAACAATAAGACTTTGGTAAATAATATATCTAGATAAAAAGAATACAAATCTAAAATAGAACTTGTAATTTAATTCATCTACTCATCAATAATATTTTCATACTATTAACTTGATTTAAAAAGAATTGGAAGACAACTATAATCTATAACATAACATCCTTAAATGGTTCAAATTTTAAATGAAACGATGAAAGAAAGAATAAGAATACAAAGATTAAAGTATAAAATCATTTGAAAATAATTGGGGATAAAAATATTTAATCTAATAGTTGTTAACATAAATGAACTTCAATTATATAGCCTTGAGAACATCAAAAAATGCATCATTAAATGTATATTAACATCATCTGCACTCTAATTAAAAATATTAAAAACAACACGGAATACAAAGAGATGAAATTAAAAAGTTCCAACTAATGATGTTATAATAATCCTCCCCAAGTTGATCCTCTCATCCCAATCATCATACTTAATGTTTTGGTACTTGAATGTGTTGGTACTTGAATCATGTTTTGGTACTTAATGTTATGTTTTTTAAGAGGAAGCATTTTCTCTAGTGGGCTTGATTGAGTGACAAGGTGGAGTGATTGTTGTAATGAAGAACTTGCTAGGAAAGCTAACCAAGTTAAAATGTACACCTATACATACATCATTGTGGTAATATAGACCTATGTCATAAAACACAATTGAATCCTATTAGTTCCAAAGTATTTTAGCAAAGAAGAGATAGAGGAATTTCCAACATGAGGCATAATTCAATCATAATATAATAAAACCATTAATCCATAGTTCTATGTATAAATGGAATGTTGTAGAGGAAAAGATACACATTTAATTTGCAAGGCATAACTCAACAATATGAAAACATATAGTAGAATATTGTACATTATTCTCAGGATTTTTTCTTATTTGTGAGAAATGCAAACCTTCCATGCTAATTTTCTCTAAAACACACAAATATAGGGGGCAGTGTAATATCCCACCCTTTCCTAAATTTTTCCATAGCTAGTGATATGATAATATCCCAACAACTCTATGAATTTTAAAATTGAATGTTATGGACTATATTAAAATTATTTTGTGGACTAATAAACTAAAGAATATTCTTGATATTTAATTACACGTCTCTTGAGAAAAACAATGATTTAATATCTTATGAGTATTAAATTAGATTATGAGTATAATTTAAAGAATTATAGTCATGATTTTGTAATTGTCATGTAATAGACATAAATATCATTCATTTTGTTGGTAAAACTACATATTTAGAGTAATATTATGAAGGTTAAATTTAAATGGTTTACCTAACACTCAAATAATCATTCTAGACTAATAGTTGATTTAAAATTTCTTTTACAATGATTATTGATTATATTTAATAAAAAATACTTGATATTCCCACCAAGTTATTAAGGGTGCAAATCAACTATTGACATGGACTAAACTATTGCAAACAAGGTAAATATATATAGTAGGAGTATCAACTAATGGTGAGGCACTTTAAGTCTAATCAAACATACAATATACCAAATAATATTAATGAAATAGTGGAGAAAATAAATAAATATTCAAACCTCATGAACACTAGAATTATAATATGGAGAAACCCTTTCAAAAAATCCCACTACTAAAGAGATATGAAACTTTTATTAATATTCATAACAAGATTATAACAATCCAATCCACTCAATCTTCTTTAGTCTAATGTTTTGGCTATTTCTACATAACACTATTTAAACCTTATGTCATACATTAAATTATATATAGAGCAAGGGAAACAAGAAATGATCAATTAATTTATGTAATGAGTGGAAAAAAATCATGGTCCACAAGAAAAGAACCCATGCCCCACTATGCATTGGAACATGTACACAAAATATAAACGAACTAATGATATAGGACCTTAAATCCCATAACCTTGATAGTAACCACTCCCAATACTAGTGCTTTATGATGAAGATGTCAACTACAATAAGTCTCATCTATTATGAAAAGATGCTCCACTCTTCCCAATGTAACTCCTAGTACAATAATCATCACGATCTCCTTATTTAATTTTATTATAATAATATCTTGAGCCCATTGCTTACCTTTTCATTTTTTCTCACATATCACACTATAAAATTTTGGAGCTCATTTTCACTTTGCGAGAGTCTCTCGAGGGTTTTAATGGTGTCCAAATTGATATTTTTTAGCTTAATGCATCAAACTCATTAATATTTTTAATTTTAAGAAAATATTAAAATCAAAGCTCTAGACTGTAATTTATGCCCTTTAGAAAGAATTTAGAAAAAAGCAACATTAAAGATAAGATTTTAAGTGAATGGAACACTAATCCCAACTTACACCAACCAAGTACAAATGGGTATTTAGCTTCATGGAGATTCATTCATGGTTGGTGATGGTGCATGAGTAGGCTAATAGAGGAAGAAAGACCATATGTTCATTAAGAAGAAATTGGGAGAAAAAATAAGCTAAGTTTAAATTTGTAATGATAAGAGGATCTTGATTGAATTATATATATATAGTTCATATGAGAACCAAGGATAACATACTAGAGTAAATAAGCTTCGATAATAAAGGAATCTTGTAAGTATGGGGAAGAAAAATATATCAAACTAAATGCACTACCAAAAGATAGATCAATTGGGATTTTTTTATAGGAAAGTGTGATATTTAATTGAAATCCTAATGTATTAATGTTGTATCTTCAACAATCTTGGAATGAGTACTTGGATGCCTATGTTGTCAAAAGATATTATTATTTTACTATTAATTCTCCTCATGTTGAAATTTCCATGAACTAGTTAGGATGCAAATCTCCACCACTAAGCTACCCACCCACTTTATGACAAGTCAATTTACGATTTAGGTATGCTAATTTTTTTGACACCTTCTTCACATTGTGAGATATTACCAAATAATTATAATGGTCATTTGGTTTTGTGTGGATCATGAACCATGTAAGGGTGTGTTTATTGATCTTACTCACCAATAAAATGTATGCATTGAATAATTTTTGTTTTATCATCATTTTATAAACAAGCATATGCATATTTGAGGGTTTACTTAAAATTGACTAATGATATGTTGATTGAAACTATAGGATACATTATTTTACCTTAATTTTTTGGTCTAAAAGATGAGGGAAGTTCTTATTCTATGTCATATTCTTTCTTCTTTAGATGTATCTCATATTTTATTTGGGTATCCATGGATAAAGCAATATCAAGCAACATCATCTATGTCATGCCATTAAGGTATCAAATATGTTTGAACACTAGTAAAGAGGTTACAATTGCAAGAGATCCGTATATGCCTTTATTTTAAATTAAGTCATTTAACCTTAAATAATTTTAAGAACATACATAAGGATCCTCTATATAAGTGCAAGGATTCTTTGCCTAATTTGTAAAATTTTCAAAAGGAATAACAATGGTGGGAAAATCAAGACAAGATGCAACAATTTAGAATTCCTAAAGGGTTTACAATTATTAGAGCCAAAGTAGGTTATATTTTGGTTTTATATTATAAAATGATTCAAGAATCTATAAGGCCAAAAGAACCATAAGCATTGCAAACTTTAGTTTAGAAGCATAAGGGATTGGATATTTTCATTCCTAAACATGGTTTTCATTAAAAAAATTACTCATGTACTATACATACATATTCATGTATATGTGAATATATCTACATATGTATACATACACATGCACATATCTAAATATGTATATATGTATATATGTATATGTAGATATGTAGACACATTCATGTATACATACATATGTATATATGCATGTATATATGTATATACATACATTTATTTTCTATATGTATATATATATATATGTATACATAAATACACACACATATGTATGTATGTATGTATGTATGTGTGTATGTATATTTATGTATACGTATATACATGTATGTATATGTATATGTGTATGCATACATGTATATATATGTATATATGGATACACACACATTTTGATTTTGTTTTGTAAGCATCCTCTTTTGAGGACAACCCTTTGTTGATGATGTTGAGTATTAGTTTGTTGTAAGTGTGTTTATTATTTTAATATCATTTTAAAACAATATTTTATTTATTTATAAATTTTGGTATAATCTCTAATTTTATAATATGTTTGTGTGTGTAGGTTGAGTTGCATAATTGTTAGGGGCACACACAATCAACACAATGCAAGATAATAACTAATTCAAGGGATCGAAGTTCAGTTTCTAGTCAAGCCAAGAGAGGCATAATGTTTCATTAATAGCATTTGCTACACATACATAAACACTTTTATATCTTTATGACACATTCATAACTATTTTCATGAATATATATTGGTGATATTTTGTAGTCTAAGAGACAATGTTGGCCTCATGTCACTGTATATGATATTTTCATGATGTATTATGTATGTCTTCATGACCTTATCAAGATCAATATATAAATATTTTGTGCATATTCATAGCAAATGGTTTGTGCTTATTCTATCTATCTATATTACCCTTTATCTCTATCTCTCTTTATCACTATCTCTCTCACATATATATGATGTGCATGAATGTTGAATGGCATACATGTAATGAACCCATACTAGTTCTAACTCTATTTAGCCTATCAACAAATAAAGATTCAACATTGGTCTTCTAGATTTACATACATCTTAAGAATTTACTACCATAATCCATAAGACAAAGCAACAATAACCCATATGGGTGTTTAGACTCACAAGTGAAAGTCAAAATGTTATAGCTAGCTATCCCTTCACTAAAAAATAGTAGGGTTTTTAGTTCAAACAAGGAATTACCCCATTTTATTGTATGGTTCTATATACTAAAACCCTATCTCCAATAACACACATAAAGTAAAAAAAATATCTACTATGTTTGGCTTCATGAATGCAACACAAGCTTCTAAATGTCCTAGGTAGAGCAATAGATTTCCATTCACATAGTAGAAATTACAAGCTAATGCTTTTTAACATGATTTCTAGAATTTCATACAAGAATAGCTTTTTCTCTTACATTACATATAAAAATACTAAAAAGAACCTTCATAAAAAATCATACCTCATTACCACCAAGTAAAAACAATAAGGTTTACATACTCGAATTTCACAAGCTTCAAAAATGTATAATTTGCACTACCTTCTTCCTCCTTTTGCCTCTATCCTCCCCTTTTCCCTCTTTCTTTTCCTTTTAATCTTTCCTTGATTTCCACCATTTTTTCCATATTCTCTACATGTTTCCCATTTCCACTTCCTTTGCCTTTATTTCTTCCCACTTTGTGAACAATAAAGTCCCACTCTCTCTTCACTTACTCATCATTCAAGTTTCCTCGAATAGCGTACCTCAACATTAATGCTTGATACTTAATATGATGAGGCCAAAAGGTGGGGTGGCCACTTTTTGGCCCCACATCTTTTTGCACTCACTCTAATAAGGTTTGTCCTTTTGATAATAGTAATGTCCAAAGGTGGCTCTTGTTTGCATGTGGATACATTTATACCAAACATCAACTTTTAGTGATATGTGTGAAGATTTTGTAGTGGTTCTATATATTATTCTTATTCTCTAAATATAAAGGAGGATGAATAATCAAGTCATGATGGACTAATGAAAGAAGATGAATTGAATAGTGATAGAAACTAGTCTACTATAGTTAGTGATGATGAAAATACATTATATAAAATTATGCAGGCATTCTCATATTACTTAGAATCTCTAGTGTTACAATATGAATAGTATTTTAAACACATGATAGACCTTTTTCTAGAGTGTCTCTACAAACTTGTGACCATTGAATTTGCTTGGGAGTATAGAAAATTGCATTATAATACATCAAATAATAGGGTAGAGAATGTAATTGTTAATTTTATGGTTTCCAAGACCAAACTTTGTAAATGATATTAATTGAGGGCATGAAGACACAATCAAGTCTTTGTTCTTGATGGTTTGATTTATATTTTCAATCAATGGTTCCATTTATACACACTACATGAGGAAATTGTTCAATAAGAGTAACTTATAGTTTTAGTCAATTATATTTCAATTTGTACACACTACATGAAGATATTGAACTAGCTTCATTTGTTATATGGAGATATTTTATTGTAATGTACGTAATCAATGATATGATTCTTGATTTTTTATAAGATTTAATATTATAACACCTTAACAAATCAAGCTATGACTTTCACGGTTCACTCCTACATGTATGAAATTTGCATTTTCATCTACAAGTTTGACCCTAAATTTGTAGTTTTAAAATTATTTTGTGAGCTTAACCCTACATTTCTAGTCTTTAGGAATGTATTTATCTCCATTTTTTAGACTATGTTGAGAGCTATTATAATGTTTTTTTGCACTAACTTTCGGAGGAAACTCGTTTTTCCTTACTCAAACCCTTGGATTATGCAAAACGGGGAAGCAAAATACTATATTAAAAATGCTTTAAAAACTTTCAAACAATCAAACAAGTGCAATTTGAATTCAACAAATTTAAAAAAATTTGCATATAGGGTTTCAAAATTAAACAAATACATGCATTTTGAACTAAAAAAAAATGGAATTTTAAATACCTCGTGCTCAATAGTGGTCGATATGCGAATTGAAATGATGAAGTTTGAAGAGAGGACCCGAAATTTGCTTTCGCCTGTGAGAAATTTTGTTGGGTCACTGTTCGGATTCTATTCGCCGCGCGTAGGGACAGTGATTGGTATTTCATAGTGAAAGTGAGAAAGTGCAAGAACTTTTTCTGGTTTTGTCATATTCAAGGGGTTCGGCCGAACCCAGGTTCGGCCGAACCACCTTAAATATGAATTTTTTATTAGGTTAGGGACTGGTTCGGCCGAGCCAAGGGTTCGGCCGAACCATATGGTTCGGCCAAACCAGTCAAATGGTTCGGCCGAACCACTTTGCTATGAAGAGGAAGGAAATTTCGAAATTTCCTTCCTCCACAAAAGTGTAAACCACTTATGTGGCTTCACCCCTAATTCATCTCATGCATGTAAGCTAAACTTAGGAGTGTTTTTTTATGTTAACCGAAGTGAGCTATTATTATATCATTTTGTCTCATCGAATGTGATGCTCACACTTGCCATAATCTAACCTCTTTGTCATTTAGGGATGCTTCTATATAGCACTCAACATTCATTATATTATCATTTACCTTTTGATAACCTTTGAGGACTCTTGATCTCCTTGACTTGATTCTTGAAGTTCATGTTGTAGCTTTATATATCATATTATTATTTGTAGATCTCTTGCATGCAAGGTGTCTTTGTTCATTGTTTGATCCTGTGTCTTGTTTTTATTCACAATTCTAACATGGTATTAGAGCGTGAATTCAAGAACCCCTTCTCAATTTATGAGGGCTTTTCTTCAACAAAGGTTATAATCTTTAGATATGGAATCTCCATTACTTTTTTTATAATTTTTGGAGGTGGGTGAATTTTTGGTGCACCCGAGAGTAAAACAGAGTCTTCCATTGGATTCAAAGTTGTCACAAAAGTAAGTTTTCCTTTTGTTTTGTCTAATTTGGACTCTAGAGGTCAGATCTACAAGGGTTTGAAGTAGTTTTTTTTTTCTAGATTCGGAGGGTAGTTGCATTTTCAGAGCATTTTGGGCCAAAAAGAACCTCACCATTACATTCAAGAGGTTGATTCAATAATAAAAAAGTTTTCCCTAGAGGTCGTATAGTTTCTGTACGACCCCTATGCATGCAAATCCAAAAATAGAAAAAATAAAAAAATAAACAAGGTGAACGACTTTTTTAATATTTTATTTTATTTCAAAAAATTTTAAAATTAAAAAAAGGGTTGCAAAGTTTTTTAGGGGAATTTTATTTTTTGGCAATGGATTGGTTTAGGGTACCTGCAGGGTACCTATGTCAACAAGCCTTATGAGCCCCTTACCTCCTACTGGTGGGGTCTTCAATCTCTGGTTGACGACTTCTACATGCCACATCAACGACTTCCTTATGGCACCTAGTGGGGTTTTCAAACACTGATGACCACTCAAAATTATCAGCAACTCCCTCAAATTTCCAACACCTCAAAAGTTTTTTCTTGGCAACCAATTTTCAACATGTTTACTATTGTTGCAACCAATTTTTGGGCTAGCATCTAAATTTTTTGCAACAGAGCATCTTTTGGGAATATTTTGTTTGCTAAGGAATATTTCAGTGACTTTTTTTTACCCAAGATCAAACTTTTTGCTAATAAGGGGGAATATTCCTTAGAATATTTTGCTAACATCACTGACACGACTGCAGGGTAGGGCCCCTTTTATGTCTCCCTTTTCCCTAAAGAAGCTATTTTTTTCTTTTGGTCATAACTTTGACATACGATATCAAAATTGGGAAAACGAGATATTGTTGAAAAGTTGGTTCCGTCAAATTTTCAGTGGTGTGAGTTTTATCAGCTTTTTTTTATTGTTGGTGCATTTTATAGCCTGTTAAATTTAGAGGTGTTTTTTTCATTCCTGAGCTCATAAATTTTAAGTTGTTTCTCCCTTTTTTGTGATTCTAACAATGTTAGGAGGGTGATCCCACACAAGTAGATTGCAATTCTCTTCATGAAGAAAAATTGCAAAAATGCTCCAAAAAAAAATTGAGTTTTTAGGGGTTCACTCGAAGGGGGTGTTCGAGCAAACCCTTTTTGTGGCTCACTCAAACACCCCCCTTTGAGTGAACCCATTTTTAAATAGCACCTTCGCTTGAAGCTCCTTTATGCCAAGATTCAAGGGGGAGAAGGGAAAAAAAGGGGGTTTCAAGCAAAGCCCCTTTTTTGCCCTTCTCCCCCTCCTCTAACAATTTTCTGCAAAAAAATTCCTTTCAGAGCTCGTGTTAATGATGAAAATGGAAACAAATTCACAGACCCAACTAGATGATTATAGTCCTAAAAAGGAGCTATCTATCAAATACAATTTTAATATATTTTGGTTTTATTATGTTTTTTTTTAGTTTAATTAAACATAGGTTTTTCACTAAAAATCAAGCTCTCTATTTAGCACATGTGGAAAAGTAGTAGATTATATAAAAAAAAGGCTCGTGCTAGGTATTGATGTCCTTGATCCAACAAAAAAATTGAATTTTGATACATAAAAAAAAAGTTATGTTGTATACAGTCTTCCTATGTCTAAATTGTAATTGGTTTGACTTCAAAAATTAACGAAGAAAAAAATATTCAATAAAACACTATGAAACCAAATGAACATGCTAGATATTGTAGTTACAAATCTAAATTCAAAAAAAATAGAATTTTATCCTTCATATTAAAAAGTTACATTGTTTACAGTGAACATCACTCTTTAAAAATGATGTTTACTATTAAAAACTAGTTTTCGAAGGAGATGGAAAAATAAATGCAATTTGATTCCATTTTTAAAAAAATATATATATTATAATCTATAGACAAAATGCCACAAATTGTTAGTTTGCATCATCTTCAAATTCGTCATGGTTTAGCAACTATAGGTGTCTGAAAGTGAAGATTTAGTTAAAAAATTCAGTTCAATGTCAAGTTTGGCAAAAAAGTGTAACCCACTATTGTGGGATAACCTAGGACGGTCTTTCAAAGCTCTTCACAACCATCCATGCACTTTTTCTAGATTTTCATCCAGGTACATTTTATTCAATTTTTTGTGTTTTCACATTCTGGTGAATTACTTGAATGTTTTAGCTCTTGGAAGCTTCATGTTTATGTGGGAGACTCGTTTTTGGTTGTTCTACATGCATTTCTTGTATTTTGTCATATTTGGGCACTGCATACATCTTTTGCATGTAATTTATGTTATTGTAATTAGGTGTTTTACCTATCTAGTCATTAGTAGGTCTTATTTACATGTTATGTCCACTTAGGTCCTAGAAAGGAATCTTTCTAGTGAAGTATTAGTTGTCACTGATCTTATTTAGTTGGCATTTATTTAATGCTTGTGTCCTAGGTTTTTATGAGTTAGTTGTCTCATGTGATAGGATTATGACACTTGCCATGATCTTGTCTAATCCTATTCCTCATCTTTCCTATATAAACAAGGCATCATATGTACATTTCCATATTCATTGTGGCTGCCATATTCATTTTGACATTCTTGCATCCTTAATCATAACATGATATTCCTGCGATTTCTCTCGTGGAAGTTATTGGTGTCTTGCGGGTGATCCTGGGGTGTTGAGGAGTATAAGCCATAAACTCCTACATGGTATCAAATCTTTAGTGTTGTAGAATTCTTCCCAAATCTAAGGGACCAATCAAGGTGTAAAGTTTTTGTTGGGTGTGAGTTAGAGTTTCAAGGACCTCACCATTAAATCTAGAATGTTAAAGAAAGTCAAGTTTTGCTTTTGTTTGATCAATTTTCATCATATATTATTTGATTTATGAGGGTTTCAATTTGGGCAAGGGTTACCAATCTAGGAGGTAGCTAAAATTTTAGAGCATTCTGGGTCAAAATCATCCTTGTCATGTTTAGAAGGCCCAAAAACCCCAAGATTGACTATCAAATCATTGAAATAAGAGCACTTGGCCCTTGCACGAGGAAAAGTTTTCACCAGTTCGGTCATATGACCAACTGTACGATCCCTACGGTCGCACAACTTCTACAGTTGAAAAATATTGACTAGGTCAACAAAAAGATTTCATAGGTGAAAATAAAATTTTCATAAAATTTTAAATATAAAAAAATCAAAAAAAGGGGGAAAAGATTGTTGTGATAGTTTTTATTACAAGTCATACTTGCATACATAGGTACTAGCCTGCACATGTATGTACCTTTTCCACACGATGGAGTTTCATTCACCCACACAAAGCCCTCAATCCCACTCATTTCTACCATGAACCTCACTACTAGTTACAAACTCTGAGGAATATTTTCGAGCATCAAATAGATTCCACTAGTATATTTTGGATTCTACTGAAGATCTTCGTTGATCATGTAGAAGAATATTCCTAGGGCATATTCACTTTTGATGGCCCCTTGACTGTCAAATTCAGGCTCATCTACTACTGATGTCAACACCGCATTAGTAGTGACGTCAGTGTTGGGAAAATATGTCTCAACCTTGCAATTATATAAAGGTTATTGTTGATAGGATAGATATATATATATTTCCTAGTTACACCAATAGGTGTAATATACAATGGCAACAAGGGGGAGAATGGGATGCGTGTAAACAATTTTTTGTTAACTTTTTTAGGAAACTATTAAAATGGCTAATATACATTAGATAAATGATACATTATAAATATAGACCGTTGATTATTAGGTTTTAGATCTAATGGTGGTATTTTGTTGGCCTGTCTTGCCCTAGAATGTAACTCTATTTTATGATGGCATTGTACTACGGATGCGGTAGAGAGAGACGATGATGTATTCTAAAAGTCTGATAGTAGTTGTGTTGTCTCTTGATCCCTGAGTGGTGATACTCTTGTTAGAAGCTTGCTCTGCAAGTATATTGTAATCTTTGTGATTTACTAAATAATATATTGGGAAAATTTTGGAGTATGGTTTTTTTCTCTCGAAAGGGTTTTCCCCACATAAATCACTATGTTATGGTATGCATGATATATGTGTTTATTTATATTCAAGTTTATGTAATTATTAAAGATATGATTTTTTTTTACATTATTCTCCTCTCAAGATTAGTGTAGGAAGTTATGCTACCTTAGCTTCCTTCCAAGCGGTATTAGAGCTTGATCACCTTTGTTTTTAGTTGTGGGTTGTTGGGTTTTTTGAATTAATCCAGGTTTGAGTGCGAGTTTGTGCAGAAGATACTTTGTGATATCGTTGCAAGAATTTTTATATGACAAGTTCATCAAGGAGAATAGAGGTGGAGAAATTTTCTAGAAATAATTTTGAGATGTAGAAGCTAAAGATAAAGGATCTATTGATAGATTGAGAGATGGGAATGCTTCAAGGCCTGCAGATCCTACTTAGGATACTTAGTAGGGTCTAATTAGATTGTGTTTGACATACTCTATTTTAATTAATGTCCATGAGGAGACCTCTACACAGAAACTATGGAAGAAGCTTGGTGAGATGTATTAGGCCAAATCTTTAGTGAGTAAAATTTTCTTGAGGAAAAAAATGTATTCTTTGAGAATGGAAGAGGGTGGACAAATCACAGACTACCTGGAAGCATTCAATATGCTAGTGGCTCAATTGGCATATTTTGGTGTCAAAATGGATGAGGAGAAATGTCAAATCTTGTTTTGTTTTTTGTCTAATTCATGGGATTCTCTTATTATGGCTATTGGGAGTACTTTTGTTATTTTGAAGACTGGAGATGTGGTGGGTTCTTTTCGTTCTGAAGAGATAAGGAGGAAGGCATCCATCACTACTAAGGAGGCCCTGAATGTTCGTGGAAGACCTAAGGAAAAAGGAAAGAAGAATGAGAAGTGTGACAAATCCAAGTCCAGGGAGAAATCTAAATCTCTTGGAAAGTCCAAAGTTATTTGTTGGAACTGCAGTAAGCCTAGACATGTTCATAAGGAGTGCAAAGAAGAAAAAAATAAGAAAAAGAAGAAATTTGATTCTAATTCTAAGTCGAAGAAGGAAGATGGTGACACATTGATTGTAGCTTTGGAAACTCATGCAGGTAATGATGCATGGTTAATTGACTCAGGTGCATCTTTCCATATGACCTTTCATAGAGATTGGTTTTATGAATATGAAGAATTTGATGGAGGTAAGGTGTACTTGGGTGATGATTCACATTTAGACATTGTTGGAACTGGTAAAGTTAAAATCAAATTTCCTAATGGTAGAATAAAACATATTAATGGTGTGTTGCATATCCATGGATTAGCACAAAATCTATTATTTGTAAGCAAACTAATAGATACATGTGTGCATGTATTTTATGATGCAGGATGCAAGATGGTTAGGGGTGCTATGGTGATTGCTAGAGGTGTTAGATATGGCACATTATATAAGATTGATGCATGCTCTGTTGAGTGCAATAGTACTTTTGTGAAAAACAAGTCTGTGGAAGAAGTGAGGGTTTCACCTTCAGCAGATGGTCATGGCTTTTGGGTACCCAAAGGTGCTCTTTCTTTTGAACAAAGTTACCCGTAGAGAAAACTATGTTATGGCACCAGAGACTAGGCCACATTGGAGAAAAGGGTCTAAGGACCTTGAAAAATAAAAACCTTGTTGAAGGTTTGTCTGATTGTAATCTTAAATTCAAATTTTGTGAGCATTGCATTTGTGGAAAACAAAACCGCGTTCAATTTCACTCGAGTTCTCATAAATCTTGTTGTGTGTTAGATCTTGTTCATTCTAATATTTTTAGTCCTATAGATGTTCCTTCGATTGATAAATCCACATATTATGTTTCCTTTATTGATGATTATATTAGGACATGGGTATATTTTCTAAAAAATAAGTATGAAGTTTTCAGTTGATTTAAAGAAGTTAAATAAATGGTTGAGTTGCATACTGGAAAGAAAATAAAATGTTTGAGGACTAATAATGGTGGTGAATTTTCTCTAATAATTTTGATTTATTTTGCAAAGATTGTGGTATTCATAGATAGAAGACAACTTCGTATTCTCCACAATAGAATGGAGTTGCATAAAGAATGAACAAGACACTGATGGAGAAGGATAGGACTATGTTGAGTGGTATTGGCCTAGAACAAAGGTTTTGGGATGAAGCTGTTGCCACTGCTTGTTACCTGATTAAAAAGTCTCCTACATCAACTCTTGTTGATAAGACACCTATGGGTATGTGCAAGATCATGATGGGCCAAAAAGTGGCGATATGATGGGTATGTGTAGGGTATGTGGTTGACTTTTTTACCCAAAATTGATGAAACAAAAGGAATTTTAAAGGAGATTCTTAGCTTTCCACCAATATAAATTATGCTTTACTTTGAATTTAATAAATAATTATTATTTATTTTCTATTTAATTATGACTAAAGTCATGATTGATAGGCCGCGATTGAAAAACATCCTATATCTTTCAAATGATATCACATTTTTGAATCCAAAACATGCACCACATTCTATGTTTTGCATATAGGATTAAAAATAAAAATTGAATTTCATGAAGGTTTGACCAAGTTAAGGTGGTCAGACATATGGGTTTTTATATTTTTTAAAATTTGTAATAAAAAATTCATAATTAATTATTTACTTGGAAAAAATTATCAAAAAATATGCATCACATCTGACATGAGTCCTCGACTTATATCTAAAATCTTATAAAAAATATTATCATTTTATTGTGGTTAGGATAGTCAAACAGACACCTACTTATTTTTTCTTTGAAATTTAAGTACTATTGCATTGAAATTTCAAATTTTCACTAAATTGATTTTTAAAAAAAAAATCTAGTAGTTTATAAACTACATTCAATTTCCTACATATTTTATTCTTACATATTTTTGAAATGATATGGATAGCTTATTCAAATTTTTATGTCAAGTTGCTTAACTTTGGATTTTCTAAATTTTTTGCCACTTAAGGGTCTGTTTTTTCCATGATGATCCTGCACATACTCCTATAAAGGCATGGTCAGGTCACAAGTCTTCATTAAGACATCTTAGATTTTTTGTTTGCAAGGAATATGCACATGTGCCAAAGGAGAAGTGAACAAAGTTAGAGAACAAGGTTGTGAAATGTATCTTCATCAGATATAGTTATGGCATTGTGAAAGGATACAAGTTTTGGGAACCTGTTGCACAAAAGGTAATATATAGTAGAAGTGTTATTTTTAGAGAAACTAAGCCTTCTCATATTACATTGCAACAAGAAAAAAAGTAAACATGAAGATGTGATTCAATTTCCTTCTACACTTGAGAAATTTGAATTGAGGCCCAAGGATAGATAAGAAGTTGAGGAGAGTTCATCTAGCTCTAGATCTTCAGAAGAGGAGGAAGAACCTCCAATTCAACTTATTTGTAGGTCTACAAGGAATAGACAACTAGATGAAAGGTATACACTTGATGATTGGAGACATATTTTTGCTTTGAATACTAACATGGATGAACCCAAATTTGTAGAGGCATTATGTATGAATGATGCATAATCCTGGAAGATTGTTATGGATGAAGAAATTACATCTTTGAAAAATAATGATACATGGGATCTTGTACCATTGCTTGAAGGACAACAAATTTTTGGTTGCAAATGGGTATCCAAGAAAAAGATTGGTTCAAATGGAGGTATTGAGAAGTACGGAGGAAGGTTGGTTGTGAAAGGTTACTCTCAAGTTGATAGTGTTGATTATGGTGAGATATTCTTTACTGTTGCAAAAATGACATTCATTAGATTTTTGCTTGTTATTGTTGTTGCTTATGTTTAGAGGTTGAGAAAATGGATGTGAAAACTATTTTCCTTCATGGTGCTTTGGAGGAGGATATTTATATGACACAACCAGAGCACTATGTGGTGAAAGGTAAAAGTAAGTTGGTTTACAAATTGAAAAAATATTTGTATGGCTTAAAACAAAGTCCTAAGATGTGGTACCAAAACTTTGATACATATGTGTTGAGTTTGGAATTTGATCATTGTGTTTATTACAAAACTAATGGTGATCATTTCCCATTTATTGCATGATATGTTGATGATATGTTATTTATTGGCAAAGGGAAAGGTATGATTTCAAAATTGAAATCTCAACTTGCTACTAAATTTGAAATGAAAGACCTTGGTGCAGCTAGATACATTCTTGAGATAAAAATTAAAAGAGATAGAGTGAGTTTAGAAAGCTATAGTTTGGCTAATGTAAGTATGTCAATTCAATTTTATAGAGATTTAACATGCAAGATTGTAGACCATTGTGTGTTCTTGTTTTAGTTGGAACAAAGTTATCTATTTCAAATTATCCAACATCTCCATCAAAGATGGAAGAAATGAGCAGAGTTCCTTACTATAGTGTAGTTGGAATTTTGATGTATGCTATGGTTTGTACTAGACCAGACATTGCCCAAGTAGTGAGTGTTCTTTCTAGACATATTTCTAATTTTGGTAGAGTTCATTGGGATACAGTTAAAAGAGTCTTTAGATATTTGCGTGGTACTTCAGATTATTCCTTGTGTTATAGTAATGTGACTGAAGATGAGATTTCCCTTGATATTAATGGTTATGTGAATTTAGACTGGGTAGGTGATGTTGATAGCAGAAGATCCACCAGTGCTTATGTGTTTACATTATTCAGTGGTGCAATCAATTAGATGAGTAAGTGACAGGTTGTGGTTGCTTTTTCCACTACTTAAGCATAATCTATGACAACTACTCATGCTTGTAAAGAAGCCATTTGGATTAAGAGAATATGTCCAAATATTAGAATAAAACAAGGTGAACCATAGATTTTTGGCTTCAATGCACTCTTTAATTCTTCTAAAGTTTTTTACCTAAAAGGAGAGAGGTAGGGCCAAAAATGCTAAGGATTCATTCAAATTATGTTATGTGATGTTTTATAAGCTAAATGAAGTGAACTAAATTCAACTAAGTGATTTATATGAATGATTATGAATGCAAAACTAAGATCTATGCTAGGCTAGAAAACACACTGTGATATGCAAACAATGAACTAAAAAATGAATAAAATGCAAAACAGAAAGAAATGGGATGAAACAGAGTGCACTTGGACAAGATTTGAGAAGTCTAGAATTTGTAGAATGCTGTCTGAAGTTACAAAAAATAAACAGTGGGACTCATTCACCCAGGGTGGCGAATTAGTCCTGCTACTAGTGAAAAGGTGTTGAGAATAGGTTTCTAACTGTCGGGATCCAGAATCTGACAAAATTCAGATTTTTAGTCTTAAGGTGGGACTCATTCACCACTAGTGGTGAATCAATCCTTTCCAAAAAATTCTTGGAAATCAGGAGACAACTCTGCAACACCAGATCTAGAAATATTTGCTTGTTGGGTTGCCGAAATCAATTATGCAAGAAACATATAGAAAACCTTCTCCAGGCTTGAAATAGAGTTGATTTGACTTGAAACACCTAGTTGACATGTTGACCAATCTTCAATCACCTAAATGATTGTAAAATATGCATACAAAGGTTTGCTAACACACATGTAAGAGGGGAAAAATGGTTGAGGGTTAGCAAATAGGGGTTTTCCTTGGTCAAACCCCACTTTGGTAATCAAACCCTTAATGAAAGAATGATAAACTAATAATATGCAAATGCTATCAACTTACCAAACCCTTAATGATGCAAATATGAAGTAGTGTCAATGGATGCTCCAAAATTCTTGAATAATGCTTGATTTGATGTTGTAAGATGCTTGAATGCTTGAGATGATGTGTGAATGTTGGAGAATGAATAGGGGTTTAGAATGGATGTAAAAATAATTATTTATACAATGTTGTGCCTTAGTAGCTCGTTCATACCTCATCGCAGGCCGATATCAAGTGATTTTGAATAAAAAACCGAAAGAAAATTTAAAATATTTTGAATTTGGAACCAAGGGGTACTCATTTTCCACCCATGGCAAATGGGTCCCACCTAGGACATGAAAATGGGTGTCGGGAATTATCTTGTATTTAATGTTGTTTGTTAGGATTTTTCAAAAATACACTTAATTAAAGCTTATAAGGGCATAAAAGGGTCAAATAAAGCACAAGAAATGGATAAATAGTGAAGTTATGCCTAAAAAAATGTAAAATATTGTTACAAGACTTTACAACACTTCAAAATAGGACTTGATTAATGATGAAAAGGTGGTTTTTAGGTGAATTGTAATGAATATAGTCTAGAAGAGTGTAGAAATGTTTTACAACACTTCACAACACCTTCACAAGATGCCATTATTTGAATTTTAGTACCTAAATATGCATGTTCAAGCCATTTTACAACATAAAATCAGAGAAAAATAGATCAAACATTATGAAACAAGACCTAAAAGCCCATGAAAATGACAAGGGGCCATTTTTCTATGGCACATTTAGCTCCCACTTTAGTGAGAGGATGAACTTACTTCAAACTCACACTAAAGTAGCCATGAACATCAAGAGGAGGGTTCAAATGCACTTACGTTAGCAAGATGGAATGACAACGATCAAGAGGGATGATCAAGCCCCCAGGATGAAGATCTCATGATAAACTAAGAATAAGCATAAAAGAACACACAAATTTTGAGTATCAGATGAAGCTTTGATCGTTTGTCCAACTAGTTGTGGATTAGATCTAGGCTAAAATAGAATGTATACTCACTCTGGGGCGATGGAAATCATAACGGTCCATTGGGTGAGAAGGCCCAAATGTACTCACTCTAGGGTGACAAAACTTCTAGTCATCTACGGGGTGAGAAAGCCCAAAAGGTAAGATACATACGCTAGTTGGTATGTACTCAAAAACACAAAGGTGGCTATGGGGAAAATTCATGCCGCTATCGTGGGCTTCCCGCTCAACCATATCAAAGTTATACCTCCTGATAACTTTAACAAGGTGCCACACAAAAAAATTGTAGATTCGTGCTTCATGAGAAAAACTTCCTATGCTTAGAACTCATGAACAAAAAGCAAGGTACCACAAGCATGCAAGTTGCATTATGTAAGGTGGAAAAATGCAAAATGTAAAATATAAAAATGTGACATGTAAAATTTAAAAGATGTTCAAAAGAGTCTTGTTAAGTTCATGAAAGGTCAGTCACTTAAGGAACATTGTGTCTAATGTCTCCAAGAAAGGACCAATCAAAGAATAGTATATTCACAACTTAGGGGATGTAGTGCATCACATTAGGCCACCAAGAGGAATGCAATATGCTAAGATAGATCACACTTATGAAGGAAATCACACCCAATGTCATCCACAAAGTGACAAACACATCATATGAATGACAAGGCTACACTAGGAACCAAGAATGCAAATGAATTAATGGTAATGTATTCCCCCCACTTTAAAGGAATTGCTACACACCATTTTGTGAGCAATTACTTTAGATTAGCAAAGGGAAGAAAATACAAAAGGAAAAGAAGACATGAGAGCCAACTTGGAAAGCCCTATGCCAAGTCATATGTTTCAAAGTTAGGCTGCATCATGTCAATGAAAATGAAAGAAAAAGAAAGGGAGTTTCCCCCCAGAAAAGAGCACACCAAACACATAAGGGGTCTATGGATTTGGGGTCAGTATATTCGTTGCTGCAATGTTTTAATGAAAGAGATCAGAACTGTCATCATTTTCCAAAGCACATAGAATTGGAAGAATGGCACAAAGAGAATGAAAACAAAAGAAAAAGAAAGTCAATTTTGGGTCAACATGGAAGAGACATTGTGGTCTCAATGCTTTGTGTCATCCCCAATAGGAAAACACAAGTGAAAAGAAAGAAAATGAAAAGACAAAAGGAAATGAAAAATATTTTGGGTCAACATGAAGGAGACATTTTGGTCTTAATGCCTTGTGTCATCCCCAAAAGGAAAGCACAAGAAAAAGACAAAAAAGAACTGATTGGGTCAACATGGAAGAGACATAGGGTGTCTCAATGCTTTGCGTCATCCCCAAAAGGAAAACACAAAATAAAAGGAGAAAAAAACAAGGACCCTTTAGGTCAACATGGAAGAGACATAGGGTGTCTCTACGCTTTGCGTCATCCTTAAAAGGAAAACACAAAACGAAAATGAAAAAGCAAAGATGCACAACATATAAAAGAATAGAGATAAAAATATAAGAAGTGTACAAAGAGAAGGAAACATCAAACACACGTTACGGGGGAACATGATACGTACACGAAAGAAAATGAAAAGGAACAAGTAATGCAAATGTAAGTCAAACATTAACTAAGTTATTGGTTTCTCAATCCTATTTATGGTTAAGTGGAAAAGGAATAACATAGTTAAGAGACAAAAGCAAATGCATTACAAGGACAAGGCTAACAATTTCATGCCCTTGCGAAGTGTAAAGACAAGAATGACCCAAGTTGAGTGATGAAAAAGGATCATGTGATAGTGAGAATAAAGAATTCTACAACTATGGCATGATGATGGGATTGGATTGCCTTAAGGTATGATGGGGAAACAATTGATATTAGTGAAGTGATACTTATCTATTATGTCCTTGAATGTCTGAGATTCTTTAGTTCGATGACCAAGAATGCAATGATATATGCAAAATGGTATGTTAGAATCTTTAGGGTGAATAACCAACCTGCTCATAGGTGGTAAAAGTATGAGACCTTTGTTTAAAAGTAGTTGAAGTCTCTTTTCACATTTGGGTGGAGGATGTGTAGGAAACTTGAGTTTCTTCAGTTTGTAAGGTCATTTCCATTTGCTAGATTTTCCTTGTTCATAAATAGGAGGAAAAGGACCCATAGGGATCCGAATATCCTTGTCATTAGTAAGGGATGATGGTTGTTCACATGGGAGGAGAATGTTAAAGTCAGGAGGAGCATCCAAGATCACCATACCAATATTCCAAAGTCTCCTAGGTTGAAAAGGAGGTCTATCAAGATGAGAAGAATCTTGATATCCTAATCCTGTTGTGTGTGCATTGGTCGGCTATTGTTCAAGAAGTTGATGAATGCCATGTTCATGTTTTGTGTCACAACCTTGTTTGCTTAATATAGTAAAACCCTTGCCATAGGTTTCTTCAAGGTTGATTGGTGTGTTTGTAACTTTGTGATCGTAAGATGGTTGTGAGTGTGTTTGTTTAGAGGAGCTAGGCCCACTTGAGGGAGGAACCTTAGGTCCTTCATTGATTTCAAGATGTAAATATGCAAAGTGATTAGGAGGTGCAACAGTAGGGAGATCTTGTGACTTCATGGATGGATAAAAGGCTGCATTGGCTTCAAGGTGATCAAGGAAGTCATTGTAGAACTTGTTCATGCTATCATCATCTTCTCCAATGATATCTACATCACGAGGAGGAAAATCATGAGTAGTTGAAGGAGCATGAGGCAACTTAATGTCATTAGGGTCATAGCCAAATGAACAATTGGACATGTCTACCAATGATTTTAATGAATTCCAAAATTTATTAAAAGAAAATGCCATGATGCAAGTAAACTAAGATGCAATAAATGATTAAAAACAAAGATTCTGGAAATTAAAACAAAATGCAAGAACATGAAACTGTAATGCAGAGAAATGCTAGAAAAATGCCATAAATGTTATTTAAAAAGTGCAAAGGGATTGATTCACCCAGGGTGGCAAATGAGTCCCAGTATGATATTTTTTTGTGTTTTTCAGAAGTTTTAAAATGATTCTAATGTTCTACAGAATGCTATTAAGGATGCATAATGCAAATTTTCTATTTTTTCAATGACATGCAATGCAAAAATGAAATCTAAACAAAGCTTTCACTAATGCAGTATGGGAAGTCCTAGAATGCAAGAACAAAATAATGTGCTAATTGAATGTTAATGCAAATGTAATCTAGGATGCAATATGTGAATGAAATTAGAAATGAAAAGTGTTCAAAATGCAAGTTCACCAAAAATGAACCATAGATTTTTGGTTCCAATGCACTCTCTAACTCTTCTAGGGTTTTTCACCTAAAAGGAGAGAGGTAGGGAAAAAAATGCTAAGGGTTCATTCAAATTATGCTATGTGATGTTGCCTAAGCTAAATGAAGTGAACTAAATGCAACTAAGTAATTTATATGAATGATTATGAATGCAAAACTAAGATCTATGCTATGCTGGAAAACACACTGTGATATATGCAAACAATGAACTAAAAGATGAATGAAATGCCAAACGGAAAGAAATGGGATGAAACATAGTGCACTTGGGAAAGATTTGAGAAGTTTGGATTCTGTAGAATGCTGTCTGAAGTTACAAAAAGTCAACAATGAGACTCATTCACCCAGGGTGGTGAATTAGTCCTACTATTGGTGAAAAAGTGTTGGGAATAGGTTTTTGACTGTCAAGATCCAGAATCTAACAAAATTCAGATTTTTAGTCTTAAGGTGGGACTCATTCGCCACTGGTGGTGAATTAGTCTTCTCCCAAAATTCTAAAAAATTAGGAGACCATTCTGCAACACTAGATTTGGAAATGTCTGCTTGTTGGGTTATCAAAGTCAATTATGCAGGAAACAGATAGAAAACCTTCTCAACGCTTGAAATAGAGTTTATTTGACTTGAAGCACCTAGTTGACTTGTTGACCAATCTTCAATCACCTAAATGCTTGTAAAATTTGCATACAAAGGTCTATAAACACACATGAATGAGGGGGAAAATGGTTGAGGGTTAGAAAATAGGGGTTTTCCTTGGTCAAACCTAACTTTGGTAATCAAACCCTCAATGAAATAATGAAATGCAAGAGAATGATAAACTAACAATATGCAAATGCTATCAACTTACCAAACCCTTGATGATGCAAATCTGAAGTAGTGTCAATGGATGCTCCAAAATGCTTGAATAATGCTTGATTTGATGTTGTAAGATGCTTGAATGCTTGAGATGATGTGTGAATGTTGGAGGATGAATGGGGGTTTAGAATGGATGTAAAAACACTAATTTATACAATCTTGTGCCTTAGTAACCCATTCATACCTCATCACAAGCCGACATCAAGTGATTTTGAATAAAAACCCGAAAGAAAATTTAAAATATTTTGAATTTGGAGCCAAGGGGGACTCATTCACCACCCATGGCAAATGGGTCCCACCTAGGACCTGAAAATGGGTGTTAGAAATTATCTTGTATTTAATGTTGTTTTTTAGGCTTTCATTAAAAAAATACACTTAATTAAAGCTTATAAGGGCATAAAAGGGTCAAATAAAGCATAAGAAAGGGATAAATAGTGAAGTTATGCCTAGAAAAGCATGAAATCTTGTTACAAGACTTTACAACACTTCAAAATAGGACTTGATTAATGATGAAAAGGTGGTTTTTAGGTGAATTGTAATGAATAGAGTTTATAAGAGTGTAGATAAGAGTGTAGAAATGTTTTAAAACACTTCACAACACCTTCACAAGACATCATTATGTGAATTTTAGTACCTAAATATGCATGTTCAAGCTATGTTATAGCATAAAATCAAAGCTAAATATATCAAACATTATGAAAAAAGACCTAAAAGGCTATGAAAATGATAAGGGGCAATTTTTCTACGACACACAAGGTACAATGACAATTTATTCTGATAGTCAAAGTGCAATATGTCCAGCCAAGAACTTGACATTTCATGTTAGGACCAAGCACATTGATGTACAATATCATTTTGTTGAAGATATGGTTGAAGATTGTAGGGTGAAGCTAGTTAAGGTAGAGACTTTGATGAATGTTGTTGATTCTTTAACTAAGCCTGTGAGCACAAATAAGTTCAAATGGTGTTAAGAGACTATGGGCCTTTCAACCCCTAACATTTAAGAGACAATGTTGACTCCCTCCTATTGCTCTTGCAAGGTGTTCAAAAAGTGGGAGATTTGTTGGGAAAATATATCTCAACCTTGAAATTATATAAAGGTTATTATTGATATATATATATATATATATATTTCCTAGTTATACCGATAGGTGTAACATACAATGGTAACAAGGGGATAGTAGGATGCGTGTAAACAATTTTTTGTTAACTTTTTTAGGAAATTACTAAAATGGCCAACATACAATGGTAACAAGGGGAGAGTTGGATGCGTGTAAACAATTTTTTGTTAACTTTTTTAGGAAATTACTAAAATGGCCAACATACATTAGATAAATGATACACTGTAAATCTAGACTGTTAATTATTAGGTTTTAGATCTAATGGTGGATATTTTGTCAGTCTGTCTTTCCCTAGAATGTAACTCTATTTTATGAGGGCATTGTATTATGGTTGCAGTAGAGAGAGAAAGTGATGTATTCAAAGCGTCTGATAATAGTCAGGCTGTCTCTCTTGATCTCTGAGTGGTGATACTCCTATGAGAAGCTTGATTTGCAAGTATATTGTAATATTTTTCATTTATTGAATAATACATTGGGCGGCTTTTGGAGTGTGGGGTTTTTCTCTCAAAAGGGTTTTCCCCACATAAATCACCATGTCGTGGTATGCATGATATTTGTGTTTATTTATGTTTAAGTTTTTGTAATTATTAAAGATCTGTAAAAGTTTTGCATTATTCTCCTCTCAAGATTAGTGTACGAAGTTGTTCTGCTACCTTAGCTTCCTTATAGTTAGCGGCCTTAAGAAAATATTGGCCCCCCTCTCCAATGCATTATTCATTTTGGAGTGTAATTTACAAATGCCCATAACTTTCTCATATAGACTCCTTTTTTAGTGCAATTTTTTTGATTTGGGGTAGAATTTCATGCTCTACAGAGTGGTACAATTGGTTTTTGATTTTGATGCTTGGTGTATCTAGAAATAATAGATTCTCATAGATGTTAAAATTTTCTCATTTTTAGAACTTCTGAGTCTCCATTCTTGCTCCCATGATAACATTTTTGGGTGAATTCTTTTATGAAAGTATAATTTTTCATGTACTTTCCAATGGTGTAATCAAATTTATCTCATCTTGTCTAAAAATTTTACTTTGACCTTGTGGCCAAATTTGGAAATTTGTATGCACTAAGACCAAATCCACTTTGTTGTTTTTCGCAAGTGGGACCTACAATCAGACTAAGCATAAAGTGACACAAATCATATATTGCTTGGGGGGGTGTCTTGATTGCGTAATTTGGGGGGGGGATTAATCTTGTGTTGTTGGTTCTAATCATGTCTTCTAAATCATCAAGAGTCAAATGTGATTATTGTGGGAAGAAAAAAATACAATAGATGAATGTTTGGAAAAAGAACTTAATGATCTAAAAATTCAAGTGTAGTAGCTTTGCATTACCAAAGGCATCAATTTGCTTGATTCCCCTAAATTGACATCAATCGAATCATCTAGTGTTCTTAATGATGAGGACACAATGGGGGATGATAGGTGTAGTCAAATGACATGAAATGAGATATCATCTCTTTTATCCATTGTTATACCTAATGATGCTTACAAAACCATAGATTTGGCTCCTTGTGATTTAGTGCAGTAGGACATACATCATCTTCTAGAGTTGGCTACATGGGATGAGTACTTGACATATATTGTTGGTTTGTTTTGTGAGTCCCACATTTTAGATTTGGGAGTCATCATTGATTGCATACATCTTCTATTTGATGGAGATGATCTTTCTTCAGTTGTTGTGAGGGAACACTTTGGCCCTCTTGTGTTAGGGTTCAAGTAGATTAGATCAATAAACATCAACAATTATATGCAAATTAAATAACCCAAAAATAACAATGAAGAATAACACAAAAAAGATCAACACATAATTTTAATGTGGTTCACCCAATATGGGTTACGTCCACATAAATTCATCCATCCAATGATTTTATTATCCAATAAAAAATAGATTACAATCTCACAAATTCCATACAACAACATACATCCACACCACTTATAACAAGGATTTTGGAAGCTTCTAGAATTATGGTTTTACAAAGTTGTTTTACATTTCTCGGTTAACAAAATTTAACTATTGACCCCTTGATAGGTGAGGAAATGTAAAGAGTATATAGTATTTGCATGATCAGTTGCCACATACCAACAATCTCCCACTTGGAGACTGATCAAGTTCCACACCAAACAATCTCCCACTTGGAGACTAATCTTGGACGACACCACTGCACTTGCAACTCCCACTAGATTATAGGTCTAGTTGGTTTCTTATGTCCACCATTATCAATTTTGAAGGCCAATAGAAACTAATGAGGAAATCAGTTTCTCTCATGTAACTTCCTTTGTGAACATATCTAGCTTCAACTATCCATCCTCCAAAACTGACCAAACAAGTGTTATATGAGCTATATGTGCTTAGTTTTTGAATGCAGAGCTAAATTCTTAGCAAGATAAATGGTACTAAGATTATCAGTGTACAAAGGGCTATCTTCTTGTCATTGTACCAATTCCTCTAGAAAATGTTACAACCAAATCATCTCCTTGCTAGCTTTTGTAGCAACAACATACTTAACTTCAGTACCTTGAAAGTGCAACAACCTTTTGCAGCCTTAAAATCCAACTGACTACATTACCTCCTACAATAAAAATACCTTGTAGTACTACTCTTGCTATCAATATCACCCGCTAGATCAGAGTCAACATATCCTTTTAGAGTAGAATTTTTTCCTCCAAAATATAGTTTCTTTGAAGTAGTACCTCTCAAATATTAGAGAATCCATTTTACCGCATTCCAATGTTCCATTCCTGGATTGCTCATATACCTCCTTACAAATCCCACTCCATGTGCAATATTTGGCCTTGTGCATACCATTACATACATCAAGCTACCAACTGTTGATGCATATGGTATCTTAGATATTTTGTCTTCCCCCTCTTGTGTCTTTGGACACATCTCCTTAGTCAACTTAAAATGACTAGGAAAGGGTGTACTAACTGCTTTTGCATTCTGCATGTTAAACATTTTCAATTGTACCTTCTCTACATACTCACTTTGAGAAAAAAATAATTTTTTGTTTGTCCCATCTTGTATGATCCTCATAGCAAGGATTTGTTTTGCTGCACCCAAATCCTTCATAGCAAATTAATTTGCTAATTTCTACTTAAGTTCATTAATACTCTGCATGTTAGACCCGACAACAAGCATGCCATCGACATAAAGCAACAAGATAATATAGTTGTCATTACCCAATTTCTTAAAATAAACACAATAATCAGAATGAAATCTTTTATAACCTTGTTCATCCATAAAACTATCAAATTTCAAATACCATTTCTGAGGTGCTTGATTTAGGCCATACAAACTCTTCTTTAACCTGCACACAAATTCCTCCTTACCCTTGACCTCATATCCTTGTGGTTGTTGCATGCATATTTCCTCTTCCAAATCACCATGGAGAAATGTTTTTTTTTCACATCTAGTTGTTCAAGATGTAAGTCTTCCATAGACACAAGACTTAGAATAGTTCTAATAGAAGTCATATTTACAACCAGAGAAAATATTTCATCAAAATCTATACCTTTTTATTTGTGCCAAACCTTTTACCATGAGTCTTGCCTTATATAATTTCTTTCCTCCATATTCTTCCTTCAACCTATAAACCCATTTATTTGACAATTATATTTTACCTATAGGTAATTGGTGTTGTGTTATGGAGATGAAAATCCAACAAATAGGTTTATGAAGGTGGTGACAAGGGAGAAGTTGAGCTCCTCTTCAACTTTGGTTGGCCTTCAAGGTTGAATTTAAGTTAAAGGGAATTTTAGGGTCCAAGGTGCTGATTTCCAATAGGAGTTGCAGAGGCAGTAGTGTTATGATCAATCTCCAAGTGGGAGATGGTATGGAGTGGAGTCTGATCTATCTCCAAGTGGGAGATTGTTGTGTTATGGAGACCAATCAAACTCGGATAAAATCTTCATCTTCATCTTATTTTATTTTATTTTCTACACTTATTAAATATTTATGCCACACTTGTATCTAAAATGTGGTTACAAACAAATATTAAATGTTGGAAGTGATTATTTACAGCTGGAAGTGATTAGTTACAATATTTTTTATTAAAAAGTCAAAAGATAGCTAAAAATATTAAATGTAGTCATTCAAAGAAAATGTTTTATTGGGTGCATGAGGCACAACCAATGACCACACTTCATTGGTAATTAATGGGGCATGTGTTTGAGCATATTAGAACACTCTGTGTTGTGTTTTGAGGGTAGCAAGTCATGAAAAATATTATCAGAAATTTGTAAAGTAGTGGTTGGAAAAACACAAGAGAAGTTGTGGGTACTCGTAGCCATGGCTGTGTAGAACCAACAAGTGAAAATGTGGTGAACAACATTGTTGTAGGTTATAGTGGTTGTTGCATATTTTGTAAAGGTTATTTACTAGAAGTTTAATATATATTGGACCTTGTGTTGGTGGATGTAGCCCAATTTTGGGTGAACCATGTTAAATCTTTGTGTTCTTTTGCTGTCCATAATTTTTGTGTGTTTTATTTCTCTATTTTATTGATCAAATCTCTATTTAACTGATTGAAATCTACCTTATAACCCTAACAATTGGTATCAAAGTGTGTAGTGTTCATTTATCCTTTTTAGGAAGGTCTTACGGTTAAGTGGGAGTCTCACGGTTGAGTGAGAGTTATGGCAGACAAGAGTAAGTTGAAGGTAGACAAATTTAATGGGAAAAACTATTAGTTATGGAAGATATAGATGGAGGACTATCTCTATCAGAAGGATTTATAGTGGCCATTGGAAGGGAAAGCCAAGAAACCCTCGACTATGTCTGATGAGGATTGGCATATTCTGGATAGAAAGGCACTTGGTAGTATTCATTTATGCCTGGAAAAATCGGCGGCATTCAATATTTCAACAACAAAGACAATGAAATATTTGATGAAGACCCTGACAAAACTATATGAAAATCCTTCAACTTCGGATAAGGTATTTCTTATGAAGCGTTTATTTAATATGAAAATGGTAGAAGGTGGGTCAATTGTTGATCATCTAAATGAATTTAATACAGTTACTAGTCAATTGATTTCTATTAATGTAAACTTTGATGAAGAAGTTAGGGCTCTTTTGATTCTGTGTTCTTTGCCTGAAAGCTAGAATAGCTTGGTAATGGAAGTTAGTAATTCTATTTTTGATTCAAAAACATAGAAATTTGATGATGTTGTTGGTGTTATTTTAAGTGAGGAAATTCATAGGAAAAGCTCAGGTGGTACATCCACATCAAGTAGTGTTTTGAATATAGAAAGTAGGGGCATAACAAAGGAGAGAGGAAAGGATTCTGGAGGTCATGGGAATTCACGAGGAAAATCGAAGGACAAGAGGTCCCAATCCAGAGATAAGAAGGATGGCTGGTACTGTGGTAAGCCGAGTCATTTAAAAAAAGATTATTGATCTCAAAAAAATAAAGGAGACAAAAAGGAAGGAAATAAAGAGCAAAAAGTGGTAAGTAAAAAATATAATGAGGATGCTTTGATTCTTTCCCTTGATAATGTTGATGATTCTTGGGTGTTAGATTTAGGCACTTCATTTCATGCTATGCCCCATAGAAGTTATTTTCTTGATTATGTCCAAGCATATTCTAGGTTGGTATATTTGGGAGATAACAAACCCTATTAGATTGTTGGAAATGGAAGAATCAAGATTAAGTTTCAAAATGGGAATTGTTGGCTACTATATGAGGTAAGGCATGTTCCAAGGTTAAATAGAAATTTAATTTCAGTAGGGCAACTAGATGATGAAGGTTATGTTGTTACATTTAGTGATAAAAATTGGAAGGTTACAAATTGTGCTTTAGTGGTAGCAAAAGGTGTGAAAGCATGCACCTTATATCTTTGTACATGTCATAATTTTCCTTCTAATTTAGCTATTGTAGATAAAAATCAATGTTCACCTGGAACAGTTGTTGCAGTTCAACAGGTAGAAAATCAGACAGTTGTTGTGGATTCTGAATCAACACTGTGGCATAATAGACTTGGGAATATGAGTGCAAAAGGAATGAAAGTACTTCACTCAAATAATTTTTTACTAGGTCTAAAATGTGTTAATATGGATTTCTATGAAAGTTGTGTGTATGGAAAATAAAAGAGAGTTAGTGTTCTCAAGGATGTTATGTAAAAGAAAGATGAGAAATTGGGGCTTGTGCATACAAATGTATGGGAGCCAGCTCATGTATCTTCTCTCGATGGATCTCGATATGATGTCACTTTTATTAATGATGCAAAAAGAAAAGTATGGATTTATTTCCTTAATTAGAAATACAATGTATTTGAAACTTTTAAAAAATGGAGAAACTTGGTTGAGAATGAGATGGGTAAAAAGTTAAAATATCTCAGATATGATAATGGTGGTGATTATTGCAGCAAAGAGTTTGAAGATTATTGTTCCTCTAATGGTATTTGTAGGCAGAAAATGGTTCCAAGAACTCCACAAGAAAATGGAGTGGCTAAGCGCATGAATAGAACAATAATGGAGCACGCATGAACTATGATATTGCATGTTGGGCTGCCTTTAAACATGTGGGAAGAGGATGTAAATACTATTCTTTATTTGATTAATAGAGGTCCCTCTAATCCTTTGGGTTGTGGTATTCAAGAGGAAGCATGGACAGGTAAGAAGGTGAGTTATACTTTTCTTAAAACCTTCGGTTGTGAAGCATTTGCACATGTAGATTTAGAAAATAAAACCAAGCTTGATGCAAAATCAAAGAAATGTATATTTTTTGGATATGGAATTGATGAATTTGGTTATAGGATTTGAGATTTTGAAAAAAAAAAATTATGAGAAGCAGGGATGGCATATTCAATGAGAAAGTGTTGTACAAAGATCAGTTGCAATAGCATTAGAAGAAAGAAAATGATTATGTAGTGTTGGATGATACTCCAAATAGTGATGTTCTAGTGGTTCCTCATGCTATGAAAAAACAAAAACAACAAAAAATACCACAAACTCTAGTGAATGTTAGGAAATCTTCAAGGATAAGTAGACCTTTGAAAATATTTTCTCCCTCTTTGTATTCTATTTTATCGACTGATGCTAGTGAACCAGAATGTTATGATGAAGCTATGTAGGTGGATTCCAAGGTTTAGTGGGAGCATGGAATGGAAGAAGAATGGGATTCCTTGCTAAAAAATCAAACTTTGGATTCATGCAAGTTACTTGTAGGAAAAAACGCTTTACCAAATAAATGGGTTTATAGGCTAAAAGAGGAAGATAGAGGTAAGAAAAGATTTAAAGTTAGGTTAGTTGTAAAAGGATTTGCATAGAAAAAAGGAATTGATTTTGATGAAATATTTTCTCTGGTTGTTAAAATGACTTCTATTCATATTGTTTTAAGTACTGTAGATGCTGGATATTTTCATTTAGAACAACTTGATGTTAAAACCACCTTTCTCCATGGTGATTTGGAGGAGGAAATATATATGGAATAGCCACAATGATTTGAGGTGAAAGGTAAGGAGAAACTAGTATGCAGATTGAAGAAAAGTTTATATGGATTGAAGCAAGCACCTTGGCAATGGTATATTAAATTTGATAGTTTTATGGCTGAGCAAGGCTACAACCGGTGTAATTTAGACCATTGTGTTTACTTTAAGAAGTTAGATGATGATAGCTATATTATTTTATGTTTATATGTTGATGATATTCTTGTAGCAGGGTCTAACATGGATCACATAAAAGAGTTAAAACAATAGTTAGAAAATTCATTTGCTATGAAAGATTTGGGGGCAACAAAACAAATTTTTGTATGAAGATTACAAGAGATAGGAAAAATAAAAAAATGTTTTTATCTTGGGCTGATTATGTTTAAAAGGTGTTGTAGAGATTTCATTGTTGGATGTTGTGGATATGGCTGCTGATATGTGGTTGTCATTGATGTCAACACTATTAGCATTTGGTGTACTAGAGGTTGTATATGTTGAGGATATTGAGAAAATTGTAAAAGGAAGTGTTCTAGGTCCCCAGTGGAATTATGTAGGTCTTGAAGGTGTCCTATTCTATACGTTGAATATTTGTTGGTGTGGATTAAAGGGTTTAATGTTGAATGGTTCTAGATAATCTATCGAAAGTTTCAAAGGTCCACGTGAAGTTTTGAGTATGTTATGGTTTGATAGCATTTCTGTGGTCTCTATTGGTGTTCCTGAATGAAAGTTGTGTGATTCTGTTAATCTCAATTATTGTGGATGCTTCTCTATTGTTTCTTGGTATTCTTGGATGTCTCTAGATCATTCTCTATCTTTGTGGTACGTCCACATTACTCAGAGAGATCGTGGTTGAAGATATTTTCTTGCACATGTTCATTTTTTCATGTTCTTGGCCGACATGTTGATGGTAGCGTGTTGTGGATCTTTGTGGCGAAATTAATTAAAGTATTTTTGTGTTGGAGATATTAATTTGGGTCTCCACTATGTTGTGGCTGACCTTGGTGGTTTTGCATTGGAAATTTATTTGTAAATCTGGGCCGACATTGAAAATATGTTTTATTTTTCTGGCCAACTAAGTTGTGATGAAATCCCATGTAGTGGATATATAAGAGCGATCGGTTGAGTGAAGTTAGTGTGTGAATGACTGTGAATGTGTGCCAGAGAAAGTGTAAATGTGTGAATAGTATTTTTATCATTCGATTACTGAGTAAAGAGTGAAGAATATTGAGCAGAGTGTGAAGAAGGTTTTCTTAGCTTAATTGGAATTGTAATCAGGCTTGTGCACAAGCTATTTTCTCAGTTCATATTCTTTGGATTTTAATCCTATTATGTATTGTTGGACAATGAGTTCTCTTTTGTATTTGAACAGTGAGCTCTAGGTAGTGTGCTTGAATGCATGTGCATTCCCCTTATTATTTCTCTTTATACTTTTAGCATAGTATAATATTGTGGACTAACATCCACTGTGGTTTTTCCCCTAATAGGGTTTCCACATAAAAATATTGGTCTTATTTGTCTCTCTAATGTGTTAATTGCTTATTCATCAGATCTGAGATTATGTTAAGATAAGTTAGAAAAGAATAAGTTTCTGTGACAACTGATTCACCCCCCCTCTTAGTTGCCTTTCCTTATTTTTCCAACAATTGGTATCAAAGAAGGTTCCTCTAAAGAATTCTAAAAGCTTGAGGTGATCCAAGATGGCAATACCATTTAAGAAGGATAGTCCAAGATTTGATGACACTAACTACTCAATGTGGAAAGTTAGAATGCAATGTCACTTAAAGTGTATTGGTGAAGCTTTCTGGAAGATTACAAAAGATCTATATACTATTCCTCAGAATGGTTCCTCAACTCCTGATGAGATCAAAGATGCTGAAAATAATGTTAGGGCTATTGAAGCTTTGGTGAGTGCTCTGACAGATTTGGAGATGTTTAATGTGTTGGGTCTGGAGACAGTTCACGAGATTTGGATGAAATTGGAAACTTTGTATGAAGGATATGCATAGGTGAAGATGGCTAAGCTACAAATCTTGAAAGGAAAGTATGAGAATTTGAAGATGGGTGAAGATGAAAATATCACTTCTTTTATGCAGAGAGTAAATGAAATAGTGATGGGTATTAAAGGTTTCGGTGGTTCTGTGGATGAGGATGAAATTGTGGCTAAAGTACTTAGATCCTTGCCTCCCTCCTACAAAATGAAGGTTCATGCTATTGAAGAGTTCAGATCAGTAAACAAGATAACAAGAGACACATTGATCAGGAAGCTTGTTGCTTTTGAAATAAGTGAATTTGGTGAATCTGCACCAAAGACTAAATTTGCATTCAAATCCACTATATCTGGAAGTAACAGACAAATACATAATCTGGGAGAGAGCTCCAAAAAGATATCCAAGTATGATGAAGAACTGAAATAGCTTGAAGATAAAGAAAGAGAGGTAGAAGAACTGGAAGCACTAATTGCAAGACAAGAAGGAAAAGGAAAAGGTAAGTATGAAGATGTATTTCCTATTCAATATTTTTCATACAGTAAAATAGGTCATTTTGCATCAAGATGTCCTAAAAGAGTTCCTAGATCTAAGCCTAAAAAGTCTAGATTCTAAAAGAGATGCTACTTTGCTGAAGAAGCAGTGACTAATGATGAGTCTAATAAAGATAATGGAAAAGAAGAATGGAATTTCATTGCTACCATTGAAGATAATCCTATGGCTACCCAATCTACTAAAGATGAGAAAGATCTTGTAGCCAAAGTTGAAGAAAAATATGAGTGGGTTATTGATAGTGGATGTTCACATCATATGACCAGTTCAAATAATTTTTTTTTTGTGAGTCTAGAGAAGTATGATGGTGGGGTTGTAAGATTTGGAGATAAAAATGCTGGTGTGATTCGTGGTAGAGGATCTATTTTCCTTGGTGGTAAGGATAACACTGATGATGTTCTCTATGTTGAAGGCCTGAAGAAAAACTTGTTGAGTGTTGGATAGATGGTTCACAAGGGATATGATCTTCAGTTCAAAGATGGAAGATGCAAGATACGTGGAAGTTCCCAGAATATGATTGCAAAAGGAAAAAAAATAAAAGGTAATATTTTTCATCTGAATACTGTTAATGGAAGTTGTTTAATTGCTCAAATAGATGAAAGCTGGTTGTGGCATAGGAGGTTGTGTCATGTAAACTTTGACAACATTATCAAGATAAGCTCTACTCAAGTAGTAAGAGATCTACCTAAGTTAGTGAAGCCTGATAATATAATCTGCAAGGAATGTTAGATGGGTAAACAAATTAGAGTCTCTTTCCAGAGAAAAAAGTTTCATTCAAACAATTTTTTGGAGCTGCTACATATTGAACTTTGTGGTCCCTCTAGAGTTAGAAGTATTCATGGAGAAAGGGAATTTATGATGGTTACTTATGATTACTCTAGAATGATTTGGGTTTCCTTTTTAAGAGAAAAATGTGAAGCATTGGAGAAGTTCAAAAGTTTCAAGGCTATGGTAGAAAATGAGAAAGGTCTTAAAATCAAGTGCCTGAGATATGACAGAGGTTGTGAGTTTATTTCCAAGGAGTTCAACTCTTATTGTGAAGACCATGGTATTAAAAGACAATTATCTACTCTCTGAACCCCTCAACAAAATGGATTTGCAGAGAGAAAGAATAGAAAAATTCTGGATGCTACCAGAACAATGATGGTGGAAGGAAATGTGTCACAGATGTACTAGAGTCAAGCGGTAAGCACTGCTGTGTATACTTTGAACTGGGTAAATGTTAATGGTAATTTTGGTAAGACTCCTTATGAGTTATGGTTTGGTCACAAGCCTACTATTAAGTACTTCAAGATCTTTGGAAGCAAGTGTTATAGTAGGAGAGATGATGATATGGGAAAATTTGATGCAAGAAGTGATGAAGGAATCTTCTTGGGTTACTCCACTCGAAGCAAGGCCTACTGGTGCTATAAAAAAAGATTGAGAAAGATGGTTGAGAGTTCAAATGTCAGAGTTTATGAGAATTTTGTCAAATCATCCAGACATTGCAGTTATGATTCAGATGAAGATATTACAAGCCAAGGGAAGAATACTTAGACACAACATCTAATTCAGATTATTCCATATGTTCTGGTGAAGCAATGCCAATTTGTTTTAGTAAATCAAGTCAGTTAGGAGACATAGACAAGTGCAAGTTTAGAAGAAAGATCAGAAGAGTCAGAAGTTCAAGAATAGTCCCAAAACTCCAAGGTATGTAAAGCCGAATCATTTTGAAAATCAAATAATAGGAGATAAGAGTAAAGTAGTGCAAACTAGAAGAAAAATTGTAGAAGAATATTGTCTGATATCCAAGATTGAGCCTAAAAATGTCACTGAAGCCTATCAAGATGAACATTGGTTGGAAGCTATGAAGGAAGAATTGACACAGATTGAAAATAATGACACATGGATACTGGTTCCAAGGCCTAAAGACAAAAATGTGATTGCCACTAAATGGGTATTTAGAAACAAGTTGAATCAAGAAGGTGAAGTGGTCCAGAATAAAGCAAGAATGGTATGTAAAGGGTATTCTCAAATGGAAGGTATAGATTTTGAAGAAACCTTTGACCCTGTCACTAGGATTGAAGCTGTTAGACTATTTCTTGCTTATGCTGCACAAAAGGACTATAAATTCTATCAAATCGATGTAAAGTCTGCATTTCTAAATGAAGAACTAGAAGAAGAAGTGTACATTGAATAGCCGGATGGATTTGAGCTAATAGACAAAGAAGATATGGTTTGTAAATTGATGAAAGCTCTATATGGACTTAAGAAATCCCCCATAGCTTTGTATGCTAGATTGGAAAAATACCTACTGAAGCTTGGATTCACTAAAGGTACTACTCACAACAACTTATACTTCAAATTAGATAATGATAAGGAATTAATTATAGAAGTTTTTGTTGATGATATCATTTTTGGAGGAGATGATAATCTATGTATGAAGTTTGTTGATGAGATGAAGAATAAATTTTAAATGAGTATGATTGGAGAAATGAAGTTCTTTCTGGGATTGCAAGTTACATAGTTGGAAAAGGAGATCTTCATATCTTAGTCCAAATATGTGAAAGAACTATTGAAGAAGTTTGTAATGGATGACTCCAAACCTGTTGGTACCCCCATGGTAACCGAATGCAAGTTGACATAGAATGATGACTCTCCTAAGCCAAATCAAACAAGATATAGGTCAATGATCAGTGGATTTCTCTACTTGACTCATAATAGACTAGACATTATGAATGCTATATGTATGGTTGCTATATTTCAAGCTGATCCAAAAGAATCACATGTAATTGCTATGAAAATAATTTTTAGGTATCTGAAAGGAATAATTGACTTTGGACTTTGGTATCCAAAGGATGATGATCTCACTTTGTGTGCATTTACTGATGCGGATTGGGCCGGTGATGTAGATGACAGGAAAAGTACTAGTGGTGATGCTTTCTTCCTAGGGAAGAAGCTGGTATCCGAGTTAAGTAAAAAGAAAAACTTAATTTCTCTATCTACTACTGAAGTGGAATACATTGCTACTGCCAATAACTGTACTCAAGTGATATGGATCAAACAAATGCTAAGAGATATTAGGGTGATATATGAAGAGCCTATTTCCATATACTATGACAACTCAAGTGCAATAAATATCTCAAGGAATCCGGTGCTACACTCTAAGACTAAACATATATCAATCAAATTTCATTTCTTGAGGGAGAAAGTAAATGAGAAAGAAATTAGACTGGAGTATGTGCCTACCAAAGAAAAAATTGTAGATATATTTACTAAACCTTTGCTAAAGGATACTTTTGAGTATCTCAGAGGAATGCTAGGGGTAATCACCCCTCCTAATATGAACTAAAAGATGCATTTGCTTGCATCAATCTATGAACTTCATTGCTATATTTTGATCCAGATTAATGTTTCCATGGCCGCTACTCAGGAGGCATAGTCAAATGTGTAGATATGTGGTTCAGAGTGTGTATGGAAAGGTCATTATACCTTTTTCATTGATGTCAAAGGGGGAGAAGTGTAATGTGAAAAATCTTTTCAAGAGAAGTGTAGGAGAAGTAAGTGTGTTGGGTTGATGGTATTTTTCACATCATGTGTTGCCATCAATCCCAAAGGGGGAGATTGTTGGATGTTGTGGATATGGTTGCTAATATGTGGTTTTCATTGATGTCAACACTATTAGAATTTGGTGTACTAGAGGCTGTATATGTCGAGGATATTGAGAAAATTGTAAAAAGAAGTGTTCTAGGTTCCCAGTGGAACTGTACAGGTCTTGAAGGTGTCTTGTTCTGTACATTAAAGATTTGTTGGTGTGGATTAAAGGGTTTACTACTAAATGGTTCTAGATCATCTACCAAAAGTTTCAGAGGTCCGCGTGAAGTTTTGAGTATGTTATGGTTTGACAATGTTTCTATGGTCTCTATCCGTGTTCCTGAATGAAGGTTGTGTGATTATGTTAATCTCAGTTGTTGTGGATGCTTCTCTATTGTTTCTTGGTGTTCTTGGATGTCTCTAGATCATTCTCTATCTTTGTGGTATGTCCACATTACTCTGAGAGCTCGTGGTTGAAGATATTTTCTTGCGCATGTTCGGGTTTTCATGTTCTTGGCTCACATGTTGATGGTAGTGTGTTGTGGATCTTCGTGGAAAAAATAATTAAAGTATTTTTGTGTTGCAGATATTAATTTGGGTCTCCACTATGTTGTGGCCAACCTTGGTGGATTTTCATTGGAAATTTATTTGTAAATTTGGGTCGACATTGAAAATATGTTTTATTTTTCTGGCCGACTAAGTTGTGAAGAAATCCCATGTAGCAGATATATAAGAAAGATTGGTTGAGTGAAGTTAGTGTGTGCATGAGTGTGAATGTGTGCCAAAGAAAGTGTAAATGTGTGAATAGTGTTTTTATCATTCAATTACTGAGCAAAGAGTGAAGAAGATTGAGCAGAGTGTGAATAAGGTTTTCTGAGCTTAATTTGAACTGTAATAAGGCTTGTGCACAAGCTATTTTCTCAGTTTGTATTATTTGGATTTTAATCCTATTTTGTATTGTTGGATAGTGTGTCCTCTTTTGTATTTGAATAGTGAGCTCTAGGCAGTGTGCCTGAATACATGTGCATTCCCCTTATTATTTCTCTTTATACTTTTAATAGAGTATAATCTTGTGGACTAACATCCACTATGGTTTTTTCCCTTACAGGGTTTCCACGTAATAATCTTGGTGTTATTTGTCTCTCTGATGTGTTAATTTCTTGTGGTCAATTTTTTATTCATCAAATATGAGATTACAATTAAGATAAGTTAGAAAAGAATAATTTTTGTGACAACTGATTCACCCCCCTCTTAGTTGCCTGTCCTTATTTTGCTACCATTCATATGGAGAATACAAAAGTTGTTAGCACACCTTTGCCTAGTCATGTCAAATTGACTAAAGATATGTGTCCTAAGACACTAGAGGAGGAAGAATAAATGTCCAAGGTACCATATGCTTTAGTTGTAGGAAGTTTAATGTACGCCTTGGTATGCATGGGACCGGATATTGCACATGTTGTAGGAGTTAGCAGATATATGAGTCATCTCAAAGTTGAGGATTGGAATGCAATAAAATTGATTCTCAGGTATTTGAGAGGTATATACAATAAATGTTTATGTTTTGGGGGCCCTAATACTAATTTAAAAGGCTACGTTAACTTAGATTTGGCAAGGGATATTGATACGAGACATAGTACCATAGGTTATGTATTACAGTTGGTGGGACAACAATAAGTTGGATTTATTGGTTGCAAAAGGAGGTTGATTTATCCCCCATGGAGGTAGAGTATGTAGCTACAACAATGGAAACACAGGAGATGATATGGATAAAACTTTTCATGGAAGAGTTGGGAAAATAATAGGATGAAAATTACTTGTTTATGGATAGTTAGAGTGCTATACATCTTGCAAAGAATTCTACCTTGCACTTTAAAACCAACCACATACAACTGAGATATCATTTTATTTGATTTTTGTTGGAGGATGGACAAGTAAAGTTGGAAAAGATACATATGAATGAAAATCTAATAGATATGTTTATGAAGGTGATGAAAAGGGATAAGTTGAGCTCCTCTTCAACTTTGGTTGACCTTCAAGGTTGAATTTTAGTAAAAGGGAATTGCAAGGTCCAATGTGTTGATTTCTAGTAGGAGTTGTAGTGGCAACAATGCTATGATTAGTCTGCAAGTGGGAGATGGTATAAAGTGGAGTTTGATCTATCTCCAAGTGGGAGATTGTTGTGTTATGGAGACCAATCAAACTCAGATAAAATATTCATCTTTATCTTATTTTATTTTATTTTATTTGCTACACTTATTAAATATTTATGCTGCACTTGTATCTCAATGGTGGTTACAAAAAAATATTAAATGATGGAAGTGATTAGTTACAATATTTTTTATTATAAAGTCAAAAGGTGGGTATGTGCAGGATCATGATGGGCCAAAAAGTGGCAATATGATGGGTATGTGTAGGGTATTTGGTTGACAAATATTTTTCACCCAAAATTGATGAAATAAAAAGGGTTTTTAAAGGAGATTCTCAACTTTCCACCAATATAAATTATGCTTTACTTTGAATTTAATAAATAATTATTATTCATTTTCTATTTGAATTACAACTAAAGTCCTGATTGATAGGCTGATTGAAAAACATCTATAGCTTTCAAACGATATCACATTTTTGAATCCAAAACATGTGTCACATTCTGTGCTTTGCATACTATAGGATTAAAAAATAATAATTGAATTTCGTTAAGTTTTGACCAAGTTAAGGTGGTCAGACATACGAGTTTTTTATTTTTTTAAAAGTTGTAATAAAAAAATCAGAATTAATTATTTACTTGGAAAAAAATTACAAAAAAAATATGCATCACATCCGGACATGAGTCCTCTACTTATATATAAAATCTTATAAAAAAATCTTATCATTTTATTTTGGTTAGGGAGGTCAGATAGACACCTACTTCTTATTTTTTCCCTAAAATTTAAGTACTACTACATTGAAATTTCAAATTTTCACCAAATAGATTTTAAAATAAATAAATAAACCTAGTAGCTTAGAAAGTAAATTCAATTTGCTACAGATTCTATTCTTACATATTTTTGAAATAATATAGATAATTTATTCAAATATTTACGTCAAGTTGCCTAACTCTGATTTTTCTAAATTTTTTGCCACTTAACGGCCTGTTTTTTCCATGATGATCCTGCACATACCTAGGTAGTTGAAAATATTAAATGTAGCAGCCCAAAAAAATATTTTATTGGGTGCATGAGGCACAACCAATGGCCACACTTCATTGGTAATTAATGGGGCATGTGTGGGAGCATATTAAAACACTCGGTGATGAGTTTTGAGGGTAGCAGGTCATGAAAAATATTAGTAGATTTTTTTAGAGTAGTGGCTGGAAAAATGCAGGAGAAGCTGCGGATACTCATAGCCATTGCTGTGTAAAACCAACAAGTGAAAAACATGGTGAAAAGCATTGCTATAGGTTGTAGTGGTTGTTGCATGCTTTGCAAAGGTTATTTACTAGAAGTTTAATATATATTGGACCCTATGTTAATGGATGTAGCCCAGTTTTGGGTGAACCACATTAAATCTTTGTGTTCTTCTTTTGTTGTCCAAAATTTTTGTGTGTTTTTCTTCTCTATTTTATTGATCAAATATTTATTTGACTAATTGAAATCTACCTTCTAACTCTAACAATTGGACTAAGTCCCAAGTTTGATTTTGTAGCAAGGAATCCATTTCCTCTTTCATGCCTAGCTCCCACTACTTTTTGGTATCTACCTGCATTACTTTTTCATAACCTTTAGGTTCACCAAAATCAGTTAATAATATAGAATATAATGATGGAGAAAATATTTCTGGAGGTCTAGTTATCCTTGTAGAATGTATAACACTTGCAGGTGTCTGTGGGATAACTTGTTGTTGCTAAGCATAAGGTACCACTAGCATTTTATTTTATAGAATATCATCCAACACCACATATTCCTTTTTGGCTTGTTCATGCTTCTTTTCCTAAAACTCATCCTTATACATGACCTTCTTATTGAATATAACATCTCTGCTCCTAATTATTTTATGATTTTCATAATCCTAGATAACCGATAACCAAATTCAAATCTACTCCATATCCAATGAAAGTAGATTTTTTAGACTTAGCCTCAAGCTTGGTTCTATTTTCAATATCAACATGACCAAAATCTTCACAACCAAAGGTTTCTAGAAATGGAAAGTTTACCTTTTTACCAATTCATACCTCCTTTGGAGTGCCACCATCCAAAGGATTTGAAGGTCCCCTATTTATTAAATAAACAACACTATGTATAGCATTTTTCCAAAAGTGTAAGGGTAATCCAACATGCAATTTCATCCTTCTTGCATGCTCCATAATGGTCTTATTCATCCTCTCAAGCACACCAAATTCCAAGAACTGTTTTCTACTTACAGATTCCATTGTATGAACAATAATTTTCAAATTCTCTGCTGCAATACTCACTTCCATTACCAGATCTGAGACACTTCAACTATTTTTTTGTTTCATTCTCAACCAAAGCTTTCCACTTTTTAAAAGTTTCAAATACTTCTAATTTTTGTTTTAGGAAATACACCCATGTTTTCCTAACTGCATTATCAATAAAAGTAACATAATAGCAAGATACACTAAGATAAGATACTTGAGCTAGTCCCCATACAACTAAATGTAAAAGCTCTAATTTCCCACTCTTTTATTTCCCAACTTTGAGAAACCATACTCTTTTTTATTTTTCATAAACACAATTTTCATAGAACTCCAAGTCAATCTACTTCAGACCTGGTAGCAACTTTCTGGAGTGAAGGATATTCATCCATTTCTCACTCATATGCCCAAGTCTTTGGTGCCACAATTATGTTTCTTTCCATGTAGCAAGTGCTATAACTGTCTTAGTAGTAGCTATTTCTATAGCAGCTAAGGTATAATAAGTATTACTAGTACACAAATACAATGTGGCTACCTTTTCACTTTAGCTACTACTAATGCACCTTTAGTGACCTTCCAGAATTTTTTTGAAAAGGTAACTATGCAGCCTTCACTACCCAGTTGTCCTACAAAAATTAAATTCCTTCTCAGATTTGGAACATGCCTAAGCACCTCCTATAGCAACCATTCATTTTCATTCTACAAATTGATTTTTATCTTTCCTTTTCCAACAATTTGACAAGGTTCATCATCACCCAAATATAACTATCCAAAATCACTTTGAACATAATCTACAAAATATTTCCTATGGGGTGCGACATGAAATGAAGCCCTTGAATCTATTACCCAAAAACCATTAGTATTATATAAACACAAAATTAAAGCATGCATCTTGTAATTTATTACTTGCAACATTAGCTTCCTCACTGTGATCATGATGTCCATCTCCTTTTTTACCCTTTTGAGAATAACAATCCTTCTTCAAGTGTCTTGGCTTTCCACAGTGCCAAAAATCCATTCTTCCTCTGGATTTAGATTTTCCTTTCTTCGAATTCCCTTGTGACTTCTAACGATTTGTTGGGATTTTTCCTCTCTCCTTTGTTCTTCCTTTGTTCTCTACAGTCAAAGCATTACCTAATGTTGTACTCTCACTTGTACTTTTCTATCGCATTTCCTCACTAAGGATAACACCAACAACATCATCAAATTTCAATTTATTTGAACCAGAGATAGAGTTACTTACAACCATTACCAATCTATTTTGGCTTTCTAGAAAAGAACATAAAAAAAAGAGAGCCCTCACCTCTTCATCAAAATTCACTTTTACAAAAGTTATTTGACTGGTAATTGTATTAAACTCATTTAAATGATTTGCCACAGATTTTTCCACAGATCCACCTTCAATCATTTTTAGATTAAACAAATCCTTCATGCGAAATACCTTATTTGAGGATGAGGGTTTTTCATACAATTTAGCCAAAACTTCCATCAGATCCTCTATTGTCTTTTATTCTATTATATTGAATGCCACAGATGGTTCTAGGCACAACCGAATGGTTCCTAGTGCCTTTATATCTAGAATCTCCTATTCCTAATCAAACATCACATCATCTTTCTTTGCTTTTCCTTGCAATGGCCACCATAGATCCTTTTGATACAAATAATCTTCCATCTGTATCTTCTATAATTGATAATTCTAGTAGTTGAACTTCTCAACCTTGAATTTTCCTTCTTCCATTGCTCCCACTCAAATCTAGAGATTTCTTTCTAATTGACCAAAATACACACAACTCTGATACCAATTGTTAGGGTTTAGGAAAATTGGAGCAATAAACATTAACAATTATATGTAGATTAAATAACCCAAAAATAATAATGAAGAATAACACAAAAGAGATGATCAACGCAAAATTTTATTATGGTTCACTCAATATGGGCTACATCCATATAAAATTAGCCATCCAATGATTTTATTATCTAGTGCAAAATAGATTACAATCTCGTGAATGCCATACCATAACATACATCCCAACAGCTTATAACAAGCTTTTTTGAAGTTTCTAGAATTAGGGTTTTACAAAGTTGTTTTTCATTTGTCAGTTAACAAAAATTAACTATTGACCCCTTGATAGGCAAGGATATGTAAAAAGTGTATAGTATTTGCATGATCAGTCGCCACATACCAACATCTTGTTCATTCTCTATATGATCATCATTTACAGTTTGACATGAGTGTGGATACTTTTGGAAAATATTTGCAGGAGGAATTTTTATCTATAGAGGAGGTATCTTTGTCTTTATATTGTGTTCTACAATCGTTTCTAAGAGATTTTGGATTTTATTCTTCAATGGTGTGGCCTAGAACGCCTATTTGGAGTGCGACACCTTTTGACATCGACATGGAGACACTTGAGTGCATTCTTTTGAGACATCACATATCATCATTCTTCCCGTATCTTCCTATCCAGAATGGGAAGCATTCCTACATTTCTACTTGGTTTATCTTCTTTCTAAGGGGATAAATATTGTTTATAGGGATTAGATCATGTTTTTTCTTTAAACACTTGCCATTTTTGTAAGATAAATTACACATTGACGGGGGGATACATGGTCCTTTTTATTCTTTCTTATGAGGGGTATTTTTCCTCGAATGGGCTTTTGTCCTCTCATTTTTCATGGAGAGAAGTATTGTATCTTATCTCTCTTTTGGGGAGGATTTTTATCCCATTGGGTTTTCTCCTTTTCTTCATTTGTGAGAGATTACATTTACATTTGTACATGGGTACCTAACATGGCCTCATAGCCAACATCCATTTTTGTGTCATTTTCATAAGTACTCCCTAAGTTGTATTTAAGTGGGGTGTTGGTGTAAATAGGTATTTTATCTATCTAGTCATTAGTAGGTCCTATTTACATGTTAAGTACACTTAGGTCCAAGGAAGGAATCTTTCTTGTTAAATATGTTGTCACTTATCTTATCTAGTTGGCATTTATTTAATGCTTATAGTGTCCTAAGTTGTTATGAGTTAGTTGTCTTATGTGAAAAGATTAAGAAACTTGTCATGATCTTGTCTAATCCTATTCCTAACCTTGCCTAAATAAGAAAGGCATCATATGTAAATTTCCATATTCATTGTGGCTTTCATATTCATTTTGGCATTCTTTCATCCTTAATCATAGCATGATATTTTTTCCATCACTCTTGTGGAAGTTATTGTTTTCTTGTATGTGATCTTGTGGTGTTGAGGATTTCAACATAAAATCCTACAATTTCTCTTTTATAGACACACTGAGGTAAAGTTCCATTCTAGTGTATACTTTTTAGGAATTTTGCATATCTTGTTGTGCCTTTTGTACTTGCACTATGATATAAAGTGCCATGTGTGGGTTATGAGTGTCTTTGTTTAGCCATCATAATTTTTTCAAGTGAGTGTCACTTCTTTGAAAACATCAAATCACAATGATTCATGCCTCATGTGTGTGTGCCCTAGTTTTCAAACCTTTTTATTTCTAGGTACTATTTTAGCTAGATGTTTAGATATTCTCTTACATGCACTTCTTGGTGACAGACAATTTCAGTGTACCTATCTTGGCTCTCTCTTTCCACATTATGGGGGGTTTCTACTATTGGTGCTAATGCTTCCTTGGTTTCATGTTTTGAGTGATCTCTGTATCTAGTTCTTGTTCCTATGTACTAGGCAGATGCAATGACTAGTTAGCCATGCATTTCAGTGAGATGGAGCATTTACCATATGGATATTCTTTGATTCTTATTTTTGGAGGTGACCTTCTATTATCATTTACTCAGTGTTCTTTAGACTATTGATACTTGTATTTTCAACTTGCATCTTGTTGTTAAGTAGTGTTGCTGGGGTCACTCATGCAAATTCATGCGCCATTTGTATCTTCAAGTTCTAGATGTATTTCCTATTAGAACACAAATATATTGATATGGGGGGTGAATCAGTATATCCCTCAAAACCAATTCAAATCAACTTATCCAACAAAATATGTAGTTTCCTTAAATAGATAACTAAACCATTTATTTTTGGCTCTCTAGGACTTCTCTAGCTCTTCCAGGGTTTTTTACCTTAAAGGAGAGAGGTAGGGGAAAAAATGATAACTAGTTCATTCAAAGTATGCTATGTGGAATGTTTTCTAAGCTAAATGAAGTAAAATAAATAGAATTGAGTGACCTATATGAGTGAATTTGAATGCAAAGCTAAGATTTAATCTATGTTTGAAAACACACTGTGATATGTAAACAACAAACTAAATGAAGAAATAATGTAGAACAAAAAGAAATGAGATGAAATAGAGTGCACCTGGGCAATGTATGATGAATATGGAATGTTGTGAATGTTGATTGAAATCACTAAAATTTCACAGGGGGACTCATTTGCCCAAGGTGGTGAATTAGTCCTCTTATTAGTGAAAAAGTGTTAGAAATTGGTTCCTGACTGTCGGGATCCAAAATATGACAAAATTCAGATTTTTAGTCCTAAGGTGGGACTTATTCACCACTGGTGGTGAATCAGTCCTCTCCCAAATTTATGAAAAAATTAGGAGACAACTCTGCAACACCAGATATGGAAATCTCTAATTGTCAGGTTGTCGAAGTCAATTCTGCAGGAAACAAGCATAAAACCTTCTCCAAGCTTGAAATATGAATGAGTTGACTTGAAGCACCTAGTTAACATTTTTACCAATCTTCAACACCAAAAAGATTGTTAAATCTGCATACCTAGGTTTGCAAACACACACGCAATAGGGGAAAAATGGTTGAGGGTTAGCAAATAGGGGTTTGCCTTGGTCAAACCCCACTTTTGGTAATCAAACCCTTAATGAAACAATAAAATGAAAGAGAATGATAAAATAATAACATGAAATAGCTATCAACTTACCAAATCCTTGATAATGCAAATCTAAAGTAATGTTTATGGATGCTCCAAAGTTCTTGAATATTGCTTGAATTGATGTTGTAGAATGCTTGAATGCTTGAAATGTGAGATGGAAATGATTGAATGAGTGAGGAGATTGTAGGAGATGTAAAATGAGGTGAAAATCAAATATTTATACAATCTTGTGCCTTTGTTAACCATTCATACCTCATCATAGGTTGACATCAAGTGTTTTTGAATAAAAACTCGAAAGGAAAATTTAAATTTTTTGAATTTGAAGCCAAGGGGGACTCATTCACCATCCATGGTGAATGGGTCCCACCTAAGACCTGAAAATGTGTCAGGAATTAAGTTGTATTTAATGTTGTTTGTTGGATTAAAATTCAAAAATACACTTAATCAAAGCATATGAGGGCATAAAGGAGTCAAATAAAGCATGAGAAAGGGATAAATAGTGAAGATGTGTCTAGAAAAATGTGATATCTTGTTACCATGAAACAAGACCTAAAAGGCCATGAAAATGAAAAGGGGCCATTTTTCTATGACATATTTAGCCCCCACTTTAGTGAGAGGATGAAGCTGCTTTAAACTCACACTAAAGTAGCCATAAACATTGAGAAGAGGGTTCAAATGTACTTACGTTAGCAAGATGGAATGACAACAATCAAGAGGGATGATCAAGCCTCCAGGATGAAGATCCCATGGAAAACTAAGCCTAAGAATAAAGGAACACACAAGTGTTGAGATGAATTAGATGAAGCTTTGATTGCCAATCCAACTAGTTGTGGATTATATCTAGGCTGATTGTTTGAAAAAGAGAATGTGTACTCACTCTGGGGTGACATAAAAAATAATGATTTTTTGGGTGAGAAGGCCCAAACATACTCACTCTGGGGCCATGGAACTTTTGGTCGTTTGCGGGATGAGAAAGCCCAAAAAGGTAAGATACATACTCTAGTTGGTATGCACTCACAAACACTAAGGTGGTTATGGGGAAAAGTCATGCCGCTAAGTAGGCTTCCCACTCAACCATATCGAAGTTATACCTCTTGATAACTTTAATAAGGCTCCACAAAGAAAAATGTCATGAACAAAAAGAAAGGTACCATAGCCATGCAAGTTGCATTATGCAAGGTGGAAAAAAGTTATAAAATGAAAAATGTAAAATGAAAAAATGTAAAGTGTAAAAGTGTAAAATGTGAAAGATGTTCAAAGGAGTTTTGTTTAGTTCATGTAAGGTCAATCACTTAGGGAACATTGTGTCTAATGTTTGCAAGAGAGGACCAATCAAATAATAGTATATTCACAACTTAGGGGATGTAGTGCATCTCATCAAGCGACTAAGAGGAATGTAAAATGATGAGATAGATCACAATTATGAAAGACATTACACCTAATGTGATCCAAAAAGTGACGAACACATCACATAAATGACAAGGCTACACTAGGAACTAAGAATGCAAATGAATTAATGGTAATGTATGCCCCCCAATTTAAAGGAATTGATACACATCGTTCTGTGAGAAATTACTTTAAAGTAGAGAAGAAAAGAAAATGCAAAAAGAAAACAAGACATGAGAGCCAAATTCAAAATCCCTATGCCAAGTCATATGTTTCGAAGCTAGGCTACATCATGTCAAGAAAAATGAAAAACAAAGAAAGGGAGTTGCCCCCCAGAAAAGAGCACACTAAACACACAAGGGATTTATGGATTTGGGATCAGTATGTTCATTGTTGCAATGTTTTGATTAAAGAGCTCAAAACTGTCATCATTCCCCAAATCACATAGAACTAGAAGAATGAAACAAAGAGAGCAAAAAAAAAGGAAAAAGAAAGTTCATTTTGGGTCAACATGGAAGATACATTGTAGTCTCAAAGCTTTACATCATCCCCAAAATGAAAACACAAGTGAAACGAAAGAGAATATCGAAAAGATGAAAGAAAAGGGAAATTTTTTTGGGTCAACATGAAGGAGACATTTCAGTCTCAATGCCTTGCATCATCCCCAAAAGGAAAACACGAGAAAAAAAAAGGGACTATTTGGGTCAACATGGAAGAGACATAGGCCATCTCTACGCTTTGCGTCATCCCCAAAAGGAGAACAAAAAATAAAAATGAAAAAGACAAGGACCTTTTGGGTCAACATGGAAGAGAGATAGGGCTTCTCTGTAAGGAGAATTAGATGCGGAAACCAATCTCCTAACGTCAAAAACTTAGGGAAGAATGTAGAGATACCTTTTAAAATTACAATTACAGTCTAATTAAGATGCACATGAAAGAGATAATAGAAACAGAGTATTTGACACACATATATGGACACCAGATATACGTGGGAAAACCCTTACAGGAGAAAAAACCACCACACCAAGAGAAATCACTTTGTATTACAGTAATGGAGATTGCATACAAATATTAGACTTATCTTTCTGATGTCATATTTCAGTAGCTTTCACAATGATCAAACTTGTATAGGAACCTTCAAGTTACAATCTTTACAGAATAGAAATCACTCTGATTATGCAACCACACAGCAATCCGTCGATCCTTCGAATCATCTAACCGAGCATCATCTTCCATTCCAGACTATATTCATGTCATTCTTGTCTGTTGAACTTCCCCACAAAACTGCCACAACGAACTGTCTTCCAACGATTCCCATTTGGCTTCTCTGATTGGTCCACGAGACACCACATAGGATGGTCTTCTTTCAGTCAAAGCGATCAACCTATGTTGGCATGTCGATGAGACACTAATTGTGTCTCCTCGATGCCACAAGACTCAATCATCGATGTCGCCAAATAATAGTCAGAAAGACTTATCACATTCGTAGAGAGTTCATACCGAGTTCTCAAGTTATACCGACAACAGACTTCTTCATCGCTGAGACACACGTCCATCGTTGAGACTTTACTCCAAAGGATTTAAGTTACATCGAGCACTGAATGGTCGACAAGACATTCATCTTTCGCCAAGACCTCACATCGAGAAAACATGTCATACCGAAGCATCCAAGAGTTGGTGAGACTTATCGCTTTTTCCAAGACCTTATACTGAGGTCCTAAGTCATACCAAGCCATTAGCATTTCCATCGGCATCCATCTATTGCTAAGAAATTCAACTATCACCAAGAGGTTTCATCGAGATCTCTTATGTTACTCCGAAGCCATACTACTATCAGTAACACCCCAGGAGTCGCCAAGACTTCATATCGATCGCCTTGAGCTACTCCGATGACTTTAGTTGTATCCTCATCGGCATGACATTCCATTCTCACTAAAACTTCTCCCCGAGACCTTTGGGTTACCCCGAGTGAATACTCTCGGTGAGACATTCCTATCGGTAAGACTTCTTACTGAACACCCAAGACTTTCCCCGAAGGCTTCAACATAAAACACTGTCGGCGAGACTTTAGCTATCGCTGGGACTTCATCCCAAACTAATCCTTTCGGCCAAGGGTCTCCCTGATATACGATAGAATGGCCTGTCGGCCAGAGATCTCCACGCGGTAAGAGGTCACACCGAACACAACATGTCACACCGAAGACTCCAATGTGTAACTATTCGGCAAGACTTCTGCAAGGTCACAACGACCTGTACAAAATATAAGGCTACAAATTTGGTCGTCGGCCAAACATAGAATATGTCACACCGACTTGGCTCCAATAGAGGTTTTAGCCTATGGGATTGAGACACATATTTCCAACATTCTCTATGCTTTGCGTCATCCCCAAAAGGAGAACACAAAACAAAAGAAAAAAAGACAATACATGACAAATAGAAGAATAGAGGTACAAATAGAAGAAGTGTATGAAGAGAGGGAACATCAAACACACGATATGGGGGAACACGATATGCACATGAAAGAAAAATAAAAATAAAAGAACCATGAAAAAGGATAGCAAGGAAAATGCAAGTAAACCATCTAAAAAATCATCCACCTCCCAATCATGTTTAGTGTAATGCGAGGGTGGTTGACTGTCCAAACAAAGAATTGAAAGTGCCGAACTAGGAGTCGTACCATGTTCTTCACTTGGTGGAGAGGATTTATCTTTTCAGCTCATTGTAGATGAAAATAAAGAGTTTAGGTCATTGTGTACTTCTCCATCTATTTTTTCTATCGTTGCATCATCATCATCATCGTCAAGATTAATGACAATTTGAGGAAAAAGGGTGATTTCTAAGGATGGATGTATCAAAAGCTAAGGTTGTTGGATTGGTTCAGTTTGTTGGGATTGTTGCACTGGATTGTCTTGTGGCAGGTTAGGATCTAAGGAGGGTGGTCATCTATTACATCTGTCAAAGGTAGAGGTTGATTTTCTTTATTTTCTTCCATGTGGGACTAACGAGCAAGGAGACGACGATGAAGCCTATGTTCCCTAGCACCGTGGTTTCATTTAATTCTATTTTGGAGTTGGTGAGGTGTAAGAGCAGATTGAGTCATCATAGGTTCTACTTCCAAAGAGGGAAGAACATAAGAAACTGAAGAGGATGGGTCAACCACTTTCTCTTTTGCTTTATACACTTTTTTAATACGAGGAAGCTTAATAGGAGTTGTGTCATTTTCCCTTGGTTGATTAAACAATGGCTAAGAAGTATTGAGGGGTGGTTGTTCATGAGGTTGTATGGTTTTCTCAATGTCAGACTTAGGGTGAAGCATGGTTTCATCTATAATAGGGGGAGTAGAAGTGGATGAGGATGCGTGACGAAGAGACAATTCAACTATCTTTTTGGCTTTGAATTTTTGGTAGCTATGAAAAAGAAGTCCTTTCGAGGGATGATGGTTTCCATGGGTTTAGGCCAAAAGGATTCTAATGACAAGTTACCTTTGGAAGATAAAGGATTAAAGCCACTATGGTGTATGGTAAATATCTCATTGCCATGTGGAAACTTCAAATACTTGTGAACAACCGATGGGACCGCTTTCATTGAGTGAAGCCAAGGGTGGCCTAGCCACAAACGAAATTAGTCAGATTGTGGAATCATTGAAAATATTACATCCAAATTTTTAGTCCTATCTGTAAAGGGAGTACGATCGATCTGATTGTAGGGCATGTAAAACCAGTATGTGTTTTAATCCATGCAATCAGTTTATTATAATTGTCTTGATATATCTCATGTAATACTAGAAACTCTTCGATGATCACATTCTCACAACAAGCAATATCTATTAATATCCCATTAGTGGCCTTATCATAGATTCTGCTAGCTATGTAGAGAGGACCATCAAGAAGCTTTTGTCTAGTATTTCTTTAGTAGGAAAAGTGATATCAAGAGATTTAGCAGTTTGGCCCTTACGAGGGATAATGTCTATTGTAGCCACATGTTGATCCATAAGACTTTCTTTAGTAACAGGTGGAGGTATATCATGTTGTTCATTATGTGTATGAACAATCATTACATCAGTGTTTGAAGGTTCATTAGCCTTGACAAATGTAGTGTGTTTAGGCATAGGATTGGTGAAAATTTGTAAGTTCTGGTTTGGGGGTGCAACATACTTATTGCCTTGATCATTAATACCCACAATGGACAAATGGCCTGAATCAATGAGGTCTTGAACTAAATGTTTTTTACGCTTGCGGTGTTTAGCGTCATGTCCATTCTGGCGATGAAAATGAAAATAAGCATTAGGTTTGAAGGTGGGTGGTAAAGGCTAGTTTGGGTCAAGTGGTCTAACAGACCGTGGCAAAGTGAGCATGCATTGTTGAATTAATTGGTTCATTGTGTTATGGAGGGTATTGGGTAAGGGAGTAAATTGTCTCTTCAGGTCCCCATAGTTATAAGGCACCACTATTTTAATAGTTGCAAGTTGAGTTTGAGCTGGTTGGGTGGGTTGCGGTTGTGAAGAAGGAGGTGGATTGAATTGTAAAAAGCCTCTATTTTGTTTATGAAATTTTTGTGTGTTATTTTGATTTTGATTGTTGTGTTTGGGTTTTTCAGCTCGGTTAGAAGTGGATTTGGAATCATGACTTGAAATTGAGTTATGATATTCACATAGGGTTGTGCATAAATTCCTAAACAAAAGGAATTTCATCATTGTTAGCTTGTCCTGAATGTGTGTGTACAAGTTTTTGATAAACATATTTTGTAGATGTGCATCAAGAATCTTGACATCAATTTGAGCATACAAGGATTGGTATCGTGAGATAAAATCCATTACTTTTTCATCTGTGTTTTATCTACATTGCTTGAGGTCAGCCATTGTCATTTTAGGGGTCATGTGAACTTGAAAGTGACTAATGAAAGCATCCACCTATTCATTGAATGAACAGATGGAATGATTGGGAAAGTTGGAAAACCATTCTAATGCAGTATCTTTTAAGGTCCTTGGAAACAATTTGGCTAATAGCTTATCATCAAGGACAAAGTCACTACACAAAGTTGTATAAGCATTAACATGGTTGATAGGGTCTCCTTTACCTCTGTATTTCTCAAACTGAGGCATTTCTATCCCTTGTGGCATCAGGGTACATAAGATTTCTAAGGATAAGGAGCTACTATGGACATGATATGTGGTTGGAGCGGATTGACCTTGGCCAATGGCAGAAAGTTGATGTTGCATGGATGAAATAATATTAAGGAGTTATGTAAGAACATGATCGGGGTAAGTGGGTTGAGGTGGAAGAGAAAAGGGTAATGGAGTGTAAGTGATGTTAGGTGAAGTGAAAGGAATACTATGAGGTGTGAAGGTGGTGGAGGGGACTTGCGATGCCACAAGAGAAGTAGGAATGCTAAGTGGAATCAGGAAAGAAGTAGCCACATAATTAACTTGTTGCATCGTTGTGTGGACTTATAGATTGGTATAAGTTGGTATAGATGCTATGGTTGAAGGGGGAGGAAACTGAGGTCCTCCTTTCCTTACAAGAATGTTTGTGGATTGAGTATTAGAAGAGGCATGTTTATTGTAAGTTTTGGAAATTCTCTTCATCACTTGCAAGCCATCATCACTTTCAATCAAATAATGAAGATTTTCAATGGAAAGTATGGAAGTGGAGGAAATGTTTTCAAGCACAAATCTTGTTGTAAATGTGTAAAATCCTCATGAATATTAATGACCTTTCCTTGCGGGAGGGAATTGTTTTGGGTGTCAACATTCATTGGATGGAAAACTGAAGGAATAGAAGTGGTATTTTTAGTGCCTAATGCACCATTGTCCATACTAGTAGGGGCTCATGAGATCCCAAGGTCCACAATGAAAGTACTATTCGTGGGAAGCCATGAGTCTAGAACTTATTCTCACTAAAGTCTTATCAATGGGTTGCCAAACACTCATACAAGTACTAGAAAGGAGATGTGAATGCAAATGAAAGGTAATCTAAGATGTATAATATGCAAATAATAGAAATTCTAGTAACTATAATAGGGAACTAACTACAAAAATAGAAATGTAGGAAAATACTAGAAAGATGCCAAAAATGCTATTTAAAAAGTGTAGAGGGACTGATTCGCCTAGGGTGGTGAATGAGTCCTAGTATGATGCTTTTTTGTGTCTTTCAGAAATTCTACGATGAATTTAATGCTCTAAAGAATGCAATCAAAGATGCAGAATGCAAATTTTCAATTTTTTCAATGAGATGTAATGCAAAAATGAAATCTAAATGAAGTTTTCACTATTGCAATTTGAAAAGTCCTAGAATGCAAAAACAAAACAATGTCCTAATTGAATGTTGATGCAAAAGTAATCTAAGATGCAATATGCAAATGAAATCAGAAATCCAAAGTGTTCAAAATGTAGGTTCACCAAAATGTACTGTTCATTTTTGGCTCTCTAGGACTTCTCTAGCTCTTCTAGGGTTTTTCACCTTAAAGGAGAGAGGTAGGGCCAAAAATGCTAACTAGTTCATTCAAATTATGTTATGTGGAATGTTTTCTAAGGTAAATGAAGTAAAATAAATTCAATTGAGTGATCTATATAAGTGAATTTGAATGCAAAGCTAAGATTTAAACTATGTTTGAAAACACACTATGATATGCAAACAATGAACTAAATGAAGAAATAATGCAGAACAAAAAGAAATGAGATGAAATAGAGTGCTCCTGGGAAATGTCTGATGAATCTAGAATGTTGTGAATGCTGACTGCAATCACTAAAAATTCACAGTGGGACTCATTCACCTAGGGTGGCGAATTAGTCCTCCTATTGGTGAAAAAGTGTCAGAAACTGGTTCTTGACTATCGGGATTCAAAATTTGATAAAATTCAATTTTTCAGTCCTAAGGTGGGACTCATTCGCCACTAGTGGTGAATTAGTCCTCTCCCAAATTTTTGAAAAATTAGGAGACAACTCTGCAACACCAGATTTGGAAATCTTTGATTTTTAGGTTGCCAAAGTCAATTTTGCAGGAAACAGGCACAAAACCTTCTCCAAGCTTCAAATATGAATGAGTTAACTTGTTTACCAATATTCAACACCAAAAATCTTGTCAAATCTGCATATCTAGGTCTACAAACACACATGCAATAGGGGAAAAATGGTTGAGGGTTAACAAATAGGGGTTTTCCTTGATCAAACCCTCAATGAAACAATGAAATGAAAGAGAATGATAAACTAATAACATGCAATAACTATCAACTTACCAAATCCTTGATAATGCAAGTCTGAAGTAATGTCTATGGATGCTCCAAAGTGCTTGAATATTGCTTGAATTGATGTTGTAGAATGATTGAATGCTTGAAATGTGAGATGAAAATGCTCGAATGAGTGAGGAGATTGTAGGAGATGTAAAATGAGGTGAAAATCACATATTTATACAATCTTGTGCCTTAGTTAACTGTTCATACCTCATCACAAGCTGACATCAAGTGTTTTTGAATAAAAACCCGAAAGGAAAATTTAAATTTTTTGAATTTGGAGCTAAGGGGGACTCATTCACTACCCATGGTGAATGGGTCCCACCTAGGACTTGAAAATATGTGTTGGGAATTAAGTTGTATTTAATGTTGTTTGTTAGGTTAACATTTAAAAATACACTTAATTAAAGCATATGGGGGCATAAAGGAGTCAAATAAAGCATGCGAAAGGGATAAATAGTGAAGATGTGTCTAGAAAAGTGTGAAATCTTGTTACATGACTTTACAACACTTCAAAATAGGACTTGTTTAGTGATGAAAAGGTGATTTTTAGGTACATTGTAATGAATAGAGTCTAGAAGAATGTAGAAATGTTTTACAACACTTCACAACACCTTCACAAGATGTTGTTATTTGAATTTTAGTACCTAAATATGCATGTTCAAGCCATATCACAATATAAAATCAAAGAAAAATATATCAAATACCATGAAACAAGAAATAAAACCTAAACATCATGGAGGGTAGAAATAAAAAGTTGTGTCACACTTTTATAAAGGAATTGGCTTCAACATTGATCCAAATTTTTAACTTGAATTGCTGGAAAGTGGCATATATATGTTTTGAATTTTGAAATGATGTAAACTAATTAAATACATATTTTTTAGTGTATTTTATGTTTATAATTTTTTGAGAAAAATTAAAAAATTAGTATAATATAGTTTTTTTTTAATAAAATAGGCATTATGGTTTAGTTGCTAATAAAATGTTGAAAATGAAGTTAAATCGAATGTTGTTCTTTATATAGTATTTATTTTTTTAATTTTTTTTTTGTGTATTTATAAATTGAAATTTTAGTGCATTGATTTTTTTTTTCCCACTTTGGTAAATATTTTTAAAAATAATTCTTAATATTTTTGTGCACTAAAAATATAATTGTTTCCATGGGATATCACATTTTCTCCTAGATATTTATCCAAAATAGAAAAAAAAAATCTTGACATATAATCTTCTCTCTAGGACATGATACATATTTTAATATTTAAAATAAATTTTAATATTATTTCTTGAAAAGATAATCAACCTTATATTTTGGTGCTAATTACTTACTAGTAGTAAAATAAAATTAAAAAATAAAAACTACATAAAATATTAAAAAAATCTAATTCTTGAAAACTACACTTAAAATCATGTCTAATTTTTAGAAGTGTAGGAATCTCATTTTTATTACATTTAGCAAAGTTTTAATATATCATGTTTAAATAAATTTCCTATATGAACTTCCTTACCCAATATCATGGCTTCTCTAAACATTTTAGATTCATTCTTACTAAAATAAGATGTATACCCAAAATTTACTTTATTTACAAATAATGTATTTCTCTTGAAATTAGACATGTCCAACACACTAGAGAGAACTAGTTACTCCTATATATAAACATGAGATTTAACTTTCTTGAAGCCAATTATCTTGTGAGATGTGTCTCCCAAGAGTATGCTTCCACTATCATAGCTCTTATATGAAAGAAATTATAAATTAGTACAACTATTCATCATTGCATACATGCATAATAGAACCTATAAGGAAAACACCTTTATATTCATCACTAGTGGTATTTTAAATAATCATTAGAATATTTCATTAACTTACTCTCTTTGTGGGTATTCTTAATATTACAATCCTTTGATAGTTCCAACATTTGACCCTTGATTTACTAAGAGAATTAATAATCCTTATAATTTGGATTTCTCATCTCTATTCTCATTCCTCCTTTTTCCCATGAGTGAGTTCTAAGATTTATTTTTATTAAAATACATATATTTTCACCTCAACATTTAGCCTATATAGTGCTACTAATTTTTATGACAAGGTTGTACCACAAACTTGACAAAAAATATATTAATCAAGTATATATTGATCTTCCTCATTTATCTTTCTAGATCAATTTAAATGAAATAACCATTATGTTAAATTAATTTAAGCACTAAAAAAATAAAGCTACATCTTTAATATGTACGTGGAATGAAAAATATTTTATAGAATAAGTCTTTTAATATGTGTTTATTCTAATGAAAATTCACAATCTTACCATATATTTTTTCATGGTATCTTCACTTTGGAGATCTAAGAGTAGTGCATCTAAAATATATAAAAGGATGGTACATTTATCCTTTTTCAAGTTTTGTAAAGCCATTAAAATTTATTGCTTGGGAAACAAAATTAGTTAGTATGAACCATTGATCATAGTCCACTAATAGGGCATCTATCTTGAGTGCAAATATTAGAGTTTCTACCTTTAAATTTCTTAATTTCCATTCTAGATGCAATCTATCCATTCTTTGTACCTAGAAAGAGTTCATCTTGGAAAAAATTCCAACTATAAAAGGGATTTATAGAAAGTACAATATGTAATTTCTTCCCACATATCCAAACAACTTATTCTAAATCTAATAGAAAAGGACAATAATATACATAATTGAATATGTTAGAGTATTACAATAAATTATAGAATCTACATAATTTTTTTTATAGTAACAATAGACAATAAAATATTTACCTTGAAAAACTCAAGTGCTAGAAAAACGCAATAAACCATCACTCTACTCTCATTATTGATTCAATAAAAAATACAATATAATAAAGTATAGTTGTGCTATTTAAGTAGCCTTCAACTATAAATCTGGGGTCAACTAGCAAACACATATGCATCATAAAAATACCATTCCATTCTCTAACACAAACATTATATTCATATGTAAGACATAATTACAGAAGTAATAAATAGTTTATAAAACTATGAGCCAAACCAATGGTCCAACTAGTCGAATTTGATGCATGTGCTCCACCTGGAATACAACTCCTAATATAAAATCTAACCTTCAATGGGGAAACATGATCATGATAATTAAGGGGTTCACCTAGTTGACACAATCTTTCTAACTAAGAGAATCCAAATCACTCATAATATTTTATTGTATTCAACAATTCATAGTATTTAAAGATGTTTCATCTATTATACTTGTATTTCTTTTATTTAGTTCTCTTATAAACAACCATAATAACAATTCAAGCCAAGTGGTCAAGTGTACCATACAAGGAATGTAATGGAATTCTCCATTAGTGGCATCCCATTCCATTATGGCCCTATTTTACAATATATTAGAAATATGAAATGCTAAAAATATTTGCAAGATGCATAAAACCTAGTCGTAAGATAAACTCTAATCAAGATACTAGGAATACACCACAAAAAATAAGTTAATTTAATATATAATTAATCTAATATCAAATATCAAATACAAAACAAGAAATAGAAGCTATAAGTGCTAAGTGCAGGCCCTAAATGCTATAAAATTTAAGGTTTCACAAAGAACATAGAAAAATAATATAAATCTTATTATTTATTTACTAAAATTAGAGTTGATGAATATGACACGTAATCGAATAGGATTAATGCATTTTATATTTTTGAAAAAAATTATGACAAAATATAGAAAACCTAAAAATAAAACGAGTAAATAGACTTTGCTAATTTTAATGGTCAATAGATAATTGTTCACCATTTGGATCACTACCTTTGAATTTTATATTATAATTGATTAAACTTAGATTTTCTAGAAGCATAATGATGAAATTAGATGTAGCTTGTGTTGCACAGACAGTTGTCTTTGCATCAAAAGATTGACTTGTTAATGCCCGATACAACTACCAGAATTGATGAATCCACAGGAGGCGGTTAAGCCATGTCATGAACCTGCACATTGCACTACACAACATAAGGAGACCAAGGGCGAACACCTTGCAACAATCCCCCCAACACAAGCGAGGGGTTCAAACCCATGACCTAGGCTCTAATACCAATTTTTGCACATGCAGTTGTTGTTGCACCAAAATATCAACCTGTTAATGTTGGATACAACCACCAGAGTAAATGAATCCATGGGAGGTAGTTAAGCCATGTCATGAACCAGAGCACTATGTTGTACAACACAAGGAGACGAAGGACACACACCTTGCAACAACTTGTTGTCAAAAGGGGGATAGGTTCAAATGTGCATCACATAGATGATCTTGGTCAAACATGCACATGCAAATATAAACTCTATGTGAAAAATACGCTTTCACATATGGAAATAAACTTTTGATGTATAAACCTTTTTGTAACTATAAATACAAATTTCTCTTCATGTCTAGTCCCAACATACATAATTTGTAGTGGCAACAAACACCTTTTGGAGCTTGCTAAATGAGCATCATCTCCTTAAGACGAGCCTTTTGATCTAAACTAATGGTTTTTATAGAAGTAAGAAAAACAACAAAAAAAACACTTTGAATTTACAACATGGAACAAAAATGTAAAAAAGGGTCATTTGTAATGACTTAATATGAAATTAGGATTTTAGAATTTGTTGACAAGAGTTTCAATACAATCAGAAGACAGTAAGAATTAAAATATGATAACTCTAACAAGAATGATTATGAGAGATGCAATTGGGTAAGGCTCCCTCCATATTGGTTCTTAGGTGGAATGATAGATGGATCATCTCTTCTAAGGGAATATCCCTTTTTAATATCTGACTTAAACACAACATTTAAAGACGCTGGGTTGACTATCATCACACTGCAAGTAACTAAAAAGTGTCTGTCTTGAATATATCTTAAAATTTAAATGTAAATGTTCAAAATATGAGCTCTCTCAGTATTAAAAATACATAAAATAAAATTACATAAATTTATGATCTTGAAATAATCTATCAATCTAAATCATAAACAAGGACCAACCACTCCAAATAAAAATAAATGAAATAATTTTTTTGCAAGATATACACCTTGAATAATTACAATACTCAACAACAAGAATATACTTTATTCGAATGTACTTTTCTGCACAAAATATTAATTCCCCTTGTACACAGAAGCACGCAAGGTCACTCTCATGTCCGTCCTCTATCTTTAAAATAAGAAATTAAAACTGTTCAAATTTGACTACCTAGACTGGTTATGGGAATATTCGTTTCCATCAGCGAGTTTAAACCACCTCGGAAGTTGGAGTTGGGAGCTACATTGTTTCATGTTCCTTATATTACGCAGCTGGGTTTTATCCCGACCGTTGCATAATAAAATATTCTCGCCCTTCTGTTTGCGCTAGTTTGCTTAAGCTATTAATTTATAACGGCTATATTTCATGGTCTCCATGGTGTCGGAATATCTAATACCATCATTGGAGCATGCCAAATAATTTGTTTCTGTAGCTTAACGATAGTACGTTGTTACTATTGAAGACATCTTCTGGAAGAGCTTAAGCATTTCTGCTCAGGGTACTTTAATGGTCGACCTCAGCTTTTACAGAATTTTTGAAGATGTCTGTTCTGTTGTTTATCATATCTAAACTAGCTGTCTTGAGACACTATTAATATAAAATATTTGCTTAAAAAATGTATTGAAAACTATATATATATAGTATAAAACATACTATATATCATTTTTAAATGTTATATATATATATATATAACATATTTTATTTACGATTTAGGGAATCCTTACATCTTGTCTGTAGGGTACACTATAACAGTTATATTTTCTTTTAACTGGTATGAGTTTTCGTAGTTTATGTAGCATTGATAAAAAAGTTTTTAAATTTAATTGTATATATTTTTCATTCGATGTTTTTTTCAAATTTTAAGTTTTTGTTTGATCATGCAAATTGGAAACATTTGCAAACGAATGTTCCTAATTCAATTCAAAACATAATTCAGATAGAACACATAAAAGAATTGAAAATAAAGCAACAAAACAAACAACCAAAACAAAGTTACCTATAAACTCCATTGTAAGTTTGATTTACTCCAAGTGTTTGAAATGTGGATGCACTGGTGTACAAAAGGTATTTATTTTGACATCATAGAGTTAGCACAAATGAAAAATGGAATGGGTGAAATGGGTAAAATGATGCTTCAATTTATAGATTTTTGGGAGAGGCAATGGATGGGAGAGACGCAATAAGAGATCAAAAGTGGAGGATGAATGAAAAGACTTCTATAGGATTGAGGAGAGAATGAAGGACCATGATGGAGGTTGTTAGAATGTGAATGGTTAGGATGCATTTACAAAAAATAGTTTGTTGTAACTATGAGGGATGTATGGGACAAGTGTGTTTAGGACCCCCTTTATTTTTGGAAGTTAGGGCAAAGAATATTAATTAATTATTTTATCCATGCGAAGTGGAAAATAGGTATAATAAAATTAGAAAAAAGAAAAGTGTAATGGAAAAGGGATTAATTAAATTATTTAATTAGGTGGGAGACATTAGGTGAAGGGAATTTACTAGATGATGTAATTATTTAGTTGATTGGGATAAGGGTGTATGAGGGAAATATTAGGTATCTATATTTTTCTCTTCTTTGATATAATGGTGTGACTAAGTGGTTTTATGTGAGAGAAGAATAATAAAGTAGGACGACAAGAAGCTTCAATGATAGGTTTCCTCAATTGCTTAGGGATGGTGATGGAAGTGATGCCCCTTCAAGAGAGCTATTGAGAAAATGAAGCCCACAAGGTCTCTAGAAAGGATAGATGAAGAGAAGAATATGTATCATGATGGATAAAAATTACTTGAGAAAAATTATATTGGGGTGATGTACATGCCATAGATATAGAATTGATGATGGTTTAGAATTGGGCATATTGATTGATTGCATATGGACAATATGATTTTAGATTGCATAGTTGTACATGATTAATGATGATATCTCATAAGGATGTAATGCAAATATAATGACACATGAGTTGGGGATAAGAAAAGGATGGATAAAGGAAAGTAAGATGGAAAAAATGGATGAAGGAAGAATGCTACTAGAGTAACCTCATGTGCAAAAAGAAACCTATTATTTTCTATAGCACTAACATTATGCACCATGAAACTGTAAATAACATAGTTATCCAAAGGACACATTGTTGAGACATGCCATTATATGAAGGATGAAGGAAATTGTGATGGTGTGATGGATGGAGCACTAGGACTATAGGCAACAAACAAAGATAAACATAAACACATATAGATAATCAATCAAAAACATGAAAAAACATGAATTAGTATCTAATAATATATTAAAGCCAAGGGCATATGGGATGATGAGAGGTCAAATAAGGATGGAGGGAATGAAGAGTGGGATGGGAAGGATTCATAATGACTGAATCATGGTGGGAGGAATGTGATGATAGATGAAGGAGAAAACGTCAAGCCCTAGTGGGTATATATGCATTACCTATTCGATAGGAAATGTCGGCAAGGGGATGCCCCCATTTGAGCATAAAATCAAGGAAATGGTGTGTAATGGAGGAGGATAAAAATAGAATGGAAGAGAGGGAGGGAGGTAAATTGATGGATTGAGAGAAAGCGTTCAGCGATGAAAATGAGATGAAATGTTGGTAAGTGAGCATTTTGATGGAGGATGGTATGAGTCGGTAATATTGTATGCGGAGGGGATAATGGAGGGGGATGTAATTACTAATGGAATGATTAAAATAAATGATGGATAGGGAACTTGATTGAATGATACAAGGTAAAGGGGATGAAGGGACGAGTGGGATGCAATGGAGTGATGAATGGCCATGTTGGTATTTCCAACTAGTTACTTGATATTCTCTAAAGATTAGCCATGCTTTATGATTAAGAACGTCATGATAGTAGCTAACGAACATGAAATTTACTCTTAAGCTCAATTTCCTTTGCACTTCATGTTAGTGTAAACCAGCGTATTTGTGCGGCCTCCATATCCTTAGCGCGACACTCCTTGGTGGACAAGGTTTCGAAGGGCGGTTACTTGCCCTGTTAAGCTTTGAAAATGAATTGCCACTTCTCAACTTATTGATCTGTTTGCAAGACTAGCTGATGTTTTTCATGTAATTACAACTGTAACTTGTTAGGTCCATAGTACATGGTGTTCATACTTCAGTTTTTTTTTGGTTGACATTCTCTTCACCGGTATCTCCATCTTTGGCGCGTGCTATTGAAAGAAGATTGATATGTGTTCTTCACCTGCTACACAATCCTCATCACTCCAATCTCCCAACGGCTCCCTGTGGCGTGCCATTTGACCCGGTCTTTCACCCACGTGACCTCTTGCTTTTATGCACTTGGCATTTTTTTTGGATACAGTTGATAAGTAACATTTAAAGTTTAATAGTTAGCATTTCTCGCTCAACACTTTATGTTACTGTTACACAATTCACATTTGTTTAACTTGTAAACATTCAATACTAGTGGTCAAGACTACCGGTTTCACTCATGTAAGTGTCGTAAAACAGGTCTTTTTTTTGTTTTTGCATAACTTGCAAAAGGAGAATTGAATTTTAGCGTGTAAATAGTCGTCACAAAGTTCTTTCCAAGCTCGACGTTTTCATGTTGAGACGATTCCAATTTTTTTTAATTTTAATCTATCTTTTTTACCTCTGAAATCAGTGTAATTTGTGCAATTTTTGACAATGACAATTTTTATTTTGAAATTCATTAGAATTTCGCAAGGATTTCAGATTTGTAATCAAAATTTAGTTTAGCAAATCCTATTTTTCACTATTTGTAAAAATCTTTGTGAGTTATAAATGGACGATTTGGCTTCCAAACTTGACACAAGCTTGTAATTCTTGTTTTGCATCTTTTTGGGGGGTCTACAAATCATATATAATACAATTTTGGCTGGTTTGGTAAGGAACAATTCAAGTGCCTTGTTGTGTTTGCATTATGGATTCATAAATTGACATTTAACACCACATAATTTTCACACTTGGAAAGTGAAAGTACAACAACTACATCAATCTAAGGGATTAGGTAAATGACAAAAAATGCAGTTTACTAGAGAGTTTGAAAAAATTACATATCAAAACAAGTTAGATGAAGTAATGTGAATCATAGGTCTTCTTGTTTCTAATAATTTATAATTTCACATTTCTAGTTGTACAACTCCTAAGCAAATGTGGGAAAATTTTTAAGATCTCTTTGGTAAAGTTGACGAGTTCAAGATTTTACAATTGGATATAGAATTAACAACGTTGTCTCTTGATTCATTTCCATCTATTGAAGACTTCTTGTTTCAGTTCAAGTCTTTGCTTTCTAGAGTTCAAGGTTTTGGTAAAAAAAAAAAGATAAGGAATGTGTCTTCTTGATTCTATCAAAGCTTAAAGGTCCTAATCAAATGTTTTCTTCTTCTTTCTATTCTACACTAGATTCTCTTGGCACAAAACATGTAATGCCTTCTTTTGAACAAATTTGTGATAGAATCGCAAGAGAATAATCTAAATTAATCTCTATGGATAGTATAAACTATTCAAAAATTAAAGCATTAGTTTCTCAATCATCTAAGGGAAATAATCAAACTAAGGATAAAGATAAGGGATCAAAACTATGTACTTCATTGGATTCATCTCCTTCATCAAAAGGGAAAGTTTGTAAGGACAAGTCCAAATGTACTTATTGTACAAGAATATGGCATGAAAAACACCAATGTTACAAAAATGACATTGATGACTTGAAGACTATTCTTCAACAACATCATCTACATTTTTAACAAAAGTATCTAATTGATTCCAAGGCATCATACCACATGGCTGCATCAAGGGAACTATTTTCTACATTTTGAGCCTTGTTCATTCCCACCAATATTGATGGCGAATAAAACCTATATGTCAGCTCTTGGAAACGGTTCTATTCAAATTGGAGAAAGAAATGTCAACACTAAAAATTATCCTCGGTCTGCGAACACTATTTTCTTCGTCAATTCCCCTTTTTTCCTTAATAATTAAATAATTTTAATTATTTGATTATTATCTAAAGTCACATTTCTTCTATTAATTAAATAATTTTAATTATTTGATTAATTAATTTCTTCTTTTGATTAATTAAATAATTCTTATTTATTTATTTAATTACGTCACTAATGACTCCTTTCCTCTATAATTAAATAAATTTTATTTATTTAATTATTATCATCTTTCTACTATAATTAAATAATTATTTCAATTATTTAATTATTCATTAGATTTATTTGTCATAAATTTTATTTATTTAATTGTCCACCAATTTGTCCTTTTCTCCCACTTTTACATCAAATTATTATTTAATCAAAAAGTCAAATTTCACATGTCTTCTATAATTAAATAATATTTTCATTATTTAATTATTCACTTTTCCTTCTAAATTAAATAATTTTATAATTATTTAAATTCCTCTAGCAACCTCCTTTTCTGTGCCAACCTCATTATCCATGCCAATCTTATCTCTTCTCATCTCATTCAATTGCCATTGTTGATTGAATTATTTTATAATTCAATCTTAGCCATTCATTCTTATCTTTTCCCTTATTTGGCCCTAACCCTATTTCATACTACAACTTTCATTCTTGGCCATTGATTGACATATCTTATTGGATTTTAATCTTAGCCCTTCATTTTGATTTGGTTTTCTATAAAAGAGACCTATCATTGTCATTTTAAACAACCTAGACTATTGCTAACAAAGGAGACAAGTACAATCTTCAATATTTTGCTATCTTTAACATTAAGCTATTATTGCATACTCAAAATTTGAGGGAAATCAAGCATGTTAAGCAAAATAAAGAGGGGCAATGGAAATGAATCAACCATGGCATAGGTAATATTGCTTTATGTTTATGTTTCTATGTTGGTTTGGGGATTTAGGGTTTTAGTTTTACTATTTTATGACCTTAACCTAGATTTTTCCCTATTCTACATTGGTGAACCCGATGTGAACTAACCAGATTTGGAAGTAATTTTTAGAATTGTGAGTTTCAAGTTTGAACCGCAATTGTGAGCTTGAATGACACATTCACCAGGTCCCGTGACACATTTGTAAAAAGATAGAGGACCATAGTCACTGCCCAGAATGTCACATTTGTCTAGATTTAGGGAAAATCATTTTGTCAAGGCTATTTTTGAGTTTTTCTATCATTTTTCAATTCTCTAGTTTTGATCTAACATCTTGACATCGTAATCATATCATATTAGTTTCGAGTTTTGTCAAATTTTATCAGATTTAAGTGTTTTTGCAGCTTCAAAGTTTCTGTAATGCATTTGCTTGGGGCTTCACCGCATCTGATTTTGACCATTCACCACAGTCAAAATTTTGAAAGTCACATTTGATCATTGGTTAACTACATCTTTTCTAAGCCAAAGATCCACAACTGTGACTTCCTACATTGCATTTTCCTATTTATTTTGAAATAGCTGGTTTTATTAGGAATTTTTAGTTTATCTTTTGCATTCGGTAGATTAGGGGTTTTTCTGTTATTGATCTATGGTTTACAGGATGTGTCTTAGGTTTGAATGAGGCATTTTCATTTAGAGTTGCGAACCCATTTCTTACATGATTATTTTTTTAGATAGGAGCTTTGATTTTGCAGCATCTTTTGGTTTATTCACACTCATTGGGCTTAAAATTAACTACAACTTACATTTACATTCATTCGGCTTAAAATTAACCACAACTTGCATTCACATTCATGGGTTTAAAATGAACAACTTTGCATCTTTAACTCATTGATCAGTCTTAAAATGGTCAATAAATTTTCATTTCACACTCATTTGGGTTAAAAATAACTTACATTTCAAACTCATTTGGTCTAAAAAGAACAAAAAAATTGCATCAAGTGTCTTTGCAACTCTCACATTTCAATTTGGGACTTAAAAAGAACCATTATCTTCATTATCTTATGATTTTGTAGTTGTTTCAAGGTGTATATACTCTTCCCTCACACCTCGAGTGATCTTGGGAACCAAAAACACTTCTTGAAATTTACATTATCATGCCACACATTTGGTTTTGTTTAAGGTTAGTGAACTCTTGCTAGTGTGAGTCAAGTACATTGTGTATGCTTTCTCCTCACACCTTGAGTGATCTTGAGGATCAAAAAAATTGTGCTTGTCTTGCTTTTGTAAACCCCATTAGATAGGGCCTACCAAAGTGAGACACATCCATATGAAGAACTCCTTGGTGACCCAAAAAATATTTTCCCTCGAGCTGTTATATAAAAGGATAAGGTGAAAACCAAGTCCAAACTACCTTGTTTCCTAGCCATTCTACTTACTGGGAGGTAAGTCCTCGAGTTGCAACTAAAAGAAAAATTAGTTAGAGGCCCACCCCTTATGATTGATTTTTTATTGGGGTCACGCTCAATGTAGGGGATGCACATGGCACCCCAAAATTTACTCACCATATGGCTCCCTTGAGATGAGATGAAAATCCTTAATGTTACATAAGTTACTTGTTTATACTTGTAGCTTTCCGGGGAGAGGGTGATTTGGGTTATCCTTCCATTTTAGGAGGCCCCTATCCATCCTTTCTTGAAGATAAGAGTGCAAACCCCTGTAAAGGTAGTGTCCCTCCACTTGAGTTGATGAAGATTCCAAGTTTTGGGCCTGAGGGTCACACCATCGACCATTGACCTTAGGATAGGAAAGTGTTTTATGTGTGTAAAATTGTCCTCTATTTTTGTTAAGAATTATGGAAATTGAGGTGAATAACCTATAAAAATACACACTATGATTACAAATTTTGACACTCAGACCAACCAAGACACTGTTTTCAGATTATTTGCTATGTTTAGCATCAAATTTCACAAAAAACAAAATGAAAATCAGTCAAAATTAGTCAAACTAGGACAAAAAAACTCTGTTTACTGCAACTATCACTGAACACTGCAATTGCTTCTTAGAACACCTCATTTTATAAATACCAATACACTGCAATTACTTCTTAGAACATGAGTATGTGCAAGATTATCATGGAAAAAATAGGCCCTTAAGTGGCAAAAAATTTAGAAAAATCAGAGTTAGGAAACTTGACATAAAAATTTGAATAAGTTATCTATATTATTTCAAAAATATGTAAGAATAAAATCTATAGCAAATTGAATGTAGTTTCTAAACTACTAGGTTTATTTAAAAAATCTATTTGGTGAAAATTTGAAATTTCAATGTAGTAGCACTTAAATTTGGAAAAAAATAAGAAGTAGGTGTTTTTCTAACCACCCTAACCACAATAAAATGATAATATTCTATTATAATATTTTAGATATAAGTAGAGGACTCATGTCCCATGTGATGCATAATTTTGTAATTTTTTTCCAAGTAAATAATTAATTAAATATTTTTATTACAACTTTTATAAAAAATATAAAAACTTGTATGTCTAACCACCTTAACTTGGTCAAAACTTCATGAAATTCATTTTTTTTTAATCCTATAGTATGCAAAGCATAAAATGTGACGCATGCTTTAGATTCAAAAAATATGATACCATTTGAAAGCTATAGATGTTTTTCAGAAAGCCTATCAATTAGGACTTTAGTCATAATTCAAATAGAAATGAATAATAGTTATTTATTAAATTCAAAGTAAAGTATAATTTATATTGGTGGAAAGCTGAGAATCTCCTTTAAAAACCCTTTTCATTTCATCAATTTTGGGTAAAAAAAAGTCATTAGCCATACACTCTACACATACCCATCATATTACCACTTTTTGGCCCATCATGATCCTGCACATGCCCACACTACATATTCTAAATACCAGTACACCACAATTTCTTCTTAGAATACTACATTTGATAGGATGAACACCACATTTTCTAGTTGCTAAATTTTTTAAGGAATTCTAGAACAATCTGATTTTTGATCAATTCTTGAGTATATTCTTGTTATTAGACCACAAAATTGTAATTCTCAGATCTGTCATTTTCATTCCATCCATTGGCTCACCTTTGCATTAGTTACATACATCATAGGTCAAAATTTAGGTCAAAATTTACTTGCATACACTTTGTAGACCCTAGAATAGGAAGTTTATCAGACTTCAGATCAAATACCATAGTCACAAATTCAGATTATCTTGGCCTTGTCCTTAAGGTTGGTTCTTTAAATTTCACAAGTTTAGTTAGAGGCCACCTTGTCACTTGTCATTTTAGTCTTTGTCTCTCTTAAGGTCATTGGTAATTAGATTTGTCACTTTGACTATCTTAGTTTGGTTGACAACCTTTTCTTACATTTACTAAAGGTGCTTAGTCTTCATAATAGGTTATATTACACCCCTTCCTCACAACACCATTACACTTGCATACTTTAGACATACCATAGATTCTTGAACATAGTGACATTATTACATCTCAATTTCGACCATTTTCAACTTGTATCTTTAATCTTGGTGCATCATCCTCTAGAATTCTCCATATCTTGAAAATATCCAAAAGTAACATAGGTACATACCTTGGGCTTAAGTCACACATTTTCATTGTCATTCCTTAGGCTTCATTTTCTACCCATCATACTTGCAAGTCATTTTATGTTCCAAACAAGATCACAAAGGAAAAGAAATGAAATGGATTTCTTTCCAAAATAAGACTAGGACCTTTACAACTATACTAGAAACATGAACTTTGGTTCCTCTTCCAAAGAGGCACCTAGGCCACATACTCATTTTGAAAAATTTAAGACCAAGGAAGTAACTCAAGTTGAAATAGAGGTAGCATCCCAAAACCTTGATGTAGCACAATTTGTGGATGAGATAGTGGCACTAGACCCTCAAAGATTCTTAGCAGAACTTTTGCATAGTGGAGAAAAACTTCCTCATGGCTTTGATGTCAACACACTTCAAACAAAACCAAAACCAAACAAAGGGACTACATAAAGCCAATGAAATTATTCATCTACTTGTTGGATAAATTTTTTCATTGATTTAAAAGGTTGATAAGTTGGTTATATTACAAGATGTTTGTGTTGTTTGATGTGTTCATGTTTGTGATGCAGAATATTTGCTTCATTGAGTTGCTTGTTGTTGATGCAAGCTGAGGATGTTAAAGATGACAAAAGGTTTGTTAATCAGGGTACATGTTCATTCATCAACTCATTCATGATTCTTGATGCATATTGATGCAAGGTACTAGTTCACATAATGTTTATGCAAGTTGGTGCAAGGTATTTGTGCATTCTATTCATGATGTAGCAGTGAGTTCATTAGTTGCATTTAATTCTTAGAAGGACTTCATGATTCATCATAGAAGTTGCTTGATCATCTTTTCATTGTGTTACTACTTGTTGGTTCTAAAGAGGTATAAGGTGAACATCAAAGGTATTGGTCATTTCATGGTGCTGATTTATTTCTAGATTCATGATAGAGAATGCACCTTTGTGTTAAGGAATTTTCATGGTGATTGATGGTATTAATGCTTGATGCATTCAAAGGAATTGTTCACATGATGATTATGCAAAAAATGTCAAAGGTGTGTCATTATTCAATCCAAGGTATTGAGTGGTATTTATAGGTATTTGTCAAAGATATACAATTGAAAAGGTTTACATAAAGTCATGTTTGATGAGAGAAGAGGTTATGTATTAAGGTCTTTCTATCCTTATCTTTTCTGTCAATGTCAAAAATAGTATGCTTTGCATCTGAAACTCATGGTGATTGGTAGTGATCTAAGGTCAATCACAAGTGTTCAATTCAATGAGGTTTTGAAATGGTTTAGGGTTTATTCATTGTTTAACATTTTTGTTTTAAAACCCTAAATGAAGGTTATTGTGTAAAGTTTATAACTAGTTCACTTTTGTTCAATTTGCTCAGTGACTTGATATCACTAGTTAAGAATATCTTAAGTAATAACTTGAAGGGGTTGTTTATATCAAGTGATTGGACCTTACTTATAGAGAAACTAACTAGGCAAGTAAATAACTCTCATTCAAATGTCCAAATCAAGGGTCTCTATTCAATCTTTGATGGCACCAAGATATGTATTGACAGTGTCCTTTCAAATCCTCAATGACCTTCAACGGTCACTTCCTTAAGCATGAATTTTGATGGAAATTTGCTTGTATTTAGGTTTTGGTGCTATTTGTTAATTTTTTTGAAAATATTGTGGCATTGATGGTTAAAGGAATGATGCTAGGGCATTGAGCACGGTTCTGTTTGTGGATTGGGATTCATGAGGAAGTATTGAAAACTAGATTGCCATGTTAGTGATCACATAATGAAAAGGAAGATGGTATTTTGAGTAACAAAGCATAAAATATCTATTTATGCCTTTGCATGATATTGTTTTTGGAGTTTGTTTCCTTTTTCTAAATATAGTATATCTATCAGTGCTTTAATCAAGGTCTGAAATCTTTGAGAATGTAACTTTAAAAATAGTGACATGTCCTTGTTACTATTGAGCACAAATAAAAGGAATTTGAGTAATAGTATATAAGATATTTATGAATTGTACATTCACCTCTACAAAGTATTGTGTGTCTTGAGTGTGATTATAGGTGGTTTTCATTTCAACTAAAGAGAGGGAAGTGTGTGTATGTGTTGTGTATGAAGGTGTCCATGAGATTGACATCTAATACTATCTATGTAACAAAATGTTATTTGTTCTTTTGTGTCATCCATCACTCTTCTCTAAGAAGGCTATAGTCAGAGTTTTTATTTGAATAAAAGTACAATAATAGTGCTCTAATTGGTGATTTATCATACATTGTAAATAAAGTTGATTCAAGAAAGGTAGGTATGAATAAAATTATTTATGATTGTATTAATGTATTATGCTACTTTGTGTGATATGAACATGATCAATTATGATTGCCAGTGGATTTAGTGGGTTTGAGTTGTGATGAAATAGTGTTGTGGTATGTATGAATAAGGGAGATGGAGTATGTTGAATTGTTGATGCAGAGATAGATCACATGAATAGTGGATTGTTTGGAAATAGAGTAACAGTCTTAGTTTTGTTTATTTCTTTTGAGTTTTCTTTTCTAGTGAGGAATAAAAAGTAGGCAATGAGGCTTTGTCAGTGAGGCATAGAATGTAACCAGTGAGGTTGTTGGTTAGTGAGACCTAATAAATATTTTAATGATTTTGGATAGTGGTTTTTCCTTGCTTAGGGTTTTCTAATTAAAGACTTGTGTCATGGTTTCATTTGGATGATTCTATTATTTTCTATGTCTTTGGCATGTTGGCATTAATTGCTCTTACAAATATTAGGTTGATTAATAAACTAGTTTTTATTATATCACTAATTCACCTCCCTTCTTAGTCATCCATTGTATTCCAACACTACTCCTAAAACTTCCATCCCATAAATAAATGCTTCTATGCCATTAGGAGGATCAACCCAAGATGTCACAACAATCCACATGACAGTATTTAGAACACAAGCTTTGACACAAGCCATAACACAAGAAATGAAACAAGCCATGTCACAACCTTTTGTCCATATAATTAATCCATTTGGAACATCTCATTCCATAGATGCATCATCATCAAATCCTTTTGGTAGAAATAAGTGGACAAAGATTCATATTCATGGGTGAAATGATAAGAAAATGGGTTCACCACATTGAAACAAAATGATGAATCAAATTCTCCTCTACTATTTCATTCAAAATGTGTGTTATAATGTGTAAATGAGTAACATAAATTAAATCTAACCCAACTAATAGTAAAAAGGAAGATCTAAAAAGGGTTAATTGTTGTGTACCTGTTGCAAAAAGTTCCTCACTGAGGACTCATTCACCCAATGGTGAATGAGTCCTGGCTAGGGCTCTTGAAAATCTCCTTTTGGGTTCTATTCTTCTGAGTATGCACTCCTAGATCTTGTAGGCAGGCACTATTGAAAATCCAAAAAATAAATCTCATAGTTAAATTTTTGTGATTTGACAATTTTCTTTGCAACTTTGACAACTTTTACAAATGTTCTCTCTAATAGATCTTCAACCTAAAACCTTATCTAAACCTTGGATTGTAGATCTAAAAAATAGCATGAAGTGGCCTCAATGAGTGTAGATCTTGACCATGAAACTTGATTAGGAATAATGTCTTGAATGCTACATCAACACATTAGCTCAACAACATACATGCTTTGCAATCCATCTTTGACATGACAATGGAATCTTGATTGCTTCAATAATCTTCAATAATCAACCCTTGAATGCCTGAGAAATTCTCTTGATCACACTTGCTCATGAACTTGCTTAGAATGCTTGAAGAATTGAGATTGCTAGGATGAAACTATGTGAAATAGCCTTGTATTTATACATATCTTATCATTAATTCCCAAAATTAAAATATCACAAGATGACATTGAATTATAGATTTCAAGTCATAAAGATACTGCCAAAAACACATTTCAAGGTAGGGTCCTAGGTCGAAGTGAGGTGGTGAATGGGTCCTAGGTCAATCACGTAGGACACACTTCGAGGAATGTTAAATGTTATGCAAAAATAGGGTCCTAGGACCTAGTGAGGACCCATTCGCCATGTGGTGAAAGGGTCCTAGGTCACCTACCTAGGACACAGACCTTCTAAAATTAAGTGTTGTGTAATGGAATTTATGAACATAAGGTTTTATCCCTTGGAATTTGCATTTAATTAGGCTTGGATTTGAATTAAAGTGGCCAATTAAGGAAAATTAACCTCAATTAATTAATGAAGCCCTAGATTAGTGTGAAAGTGTAAAGATACACTTTACAACACCCTAAATAAGGTACAATTAAATCCCTTTAGTTTAAAAGGGCCCTAAAATTAATGTGAATGTGATATGAGTACAATGGGTTTTTTAAGGAATTCCACTTAATTGTGAAAAATCAATAATTTTTGGTTATAATAAAATACATCTACATAATCCAAAGGATATTACACATATCCAAAGATAAGTACAACACACTAGTGTTAGTGGTGTAAGATAAATATTATTATTCTATCCACTAAGAGGAAATAATTTCACATCACCATACAAGCTTCGATAGTCATTTGTGTTATTTGTAAGAAATTACAATGTTACACATGCTATTGTACAAGCTTCAACAACTCTTTTTACCTTATGTAAGCACTTAGGTACTTTCATATTATATCATTTATACCTCTATATATATTATATTTTGCACAAGGACCTATAATTTTCAACTTATCATTACTTTACACATTGTGTAATCATGTTCCATCACACATGATCTCATGCTACACTTTTTCAGCAAAAACCCTCATACATTAATAATATAGTGAGCTATTATAGGTCCACGCTGACCTATTTCAAATTATTTTAAGGATTAAATATTGGCACGAGGTGTGTGTGGAAGGATTTGAACCGACAAGTCATATATTATCTATTTTATATGCTACACTATTTAGGCTGACCTAATTGATGTTATGTTTGAAGCAAATATATAAGCTAGATCATTTTTGATGTTATAAGGAATGAAAAAAATGTAAATTGTGATACGAATGATGTGAAAACATTTTGAATTTAATTTGTGAATGTTGAGTAGAATATTAGAGTGATGCAAATGGAGAGGAAAGTAGTGTGTTAGATGAGAATCAAATGAAGTGTCTAAAGTCAATTTATTGAGCTTCATTGGAACTGTAATTCTTGCATATGATAAATTCAATTGTAAATGTTCAATCTAGGATATGAGCCACAAACTCTCTTCTATCTCTTTTTCTCTTAGTGGGCAGTGAGTCCACTTGGATAGTGAGTCCAATTGTAGTGAGAACTTCTATAAATATAAGTGAACCAATTATAATATATTGTGAGCTAATCCTGACTGTGGTTTTTCCCATTTTGGGTTTTCCACATAAAAATCCTATTGTTCATGTGTTATGTGATGTTTTTAGTGTTTCATGCTTTCTTTCATTTATTGTAATTGAATATACTATGTGCATTAGATGTTTAAATATTTGAAAGGTTTAAAAGAATACTGATTCACCAACCCCCCCACCCTTAGTATTTCGGGTGTTCAACATATTTATATTCTATTTTTTTAAGCCAAAGATAATATTGCTCATAAATATTTATATTATATATTTAAAATATTATTTACATAGAAAAATCATAAGATCTTCATAGCTAGATTTCCCTTGATTACAATTTTCCAATATTACTTTTGTGCCCTACATGGAAAAATTTAGATTATAAAGTTTAGACTCCTATTAACAGACCCCAGACCCCTCCTAGACATATGATATAGATTATCAAACCAACAGATATGAAACTTCGTTAAGATGCCTCCTATACATATTCTATATTCTATTACTCTCGATAGCATCCACCTTTTTCCTAGTGAATAGACATTTCTATAGTATTATGGTTATAATATGGGACATGAACCTTAAATAGTATCCCTAGAGTCATTCTATCTTCCCAAGCTCTTGTTCTAAAATATTATTTTTGGTTAATATTTTGTATCTCCGGATCGGTGTCTATATTCTATTTTCTAGCTAACATCATCCCCTCATCAAAACCTTGACTTGTCCTCAAGTCAACTTTTCTTTACTGGTAGAATGTTTGAATATGTACCTTGGAGTGTAGGAAGATGATTATCCCATTGTTTCTTTACCAACTGTAGTTGATTGATGTGGATGTGAAATTGGACTAGTTTCTCTTCTAGATACTTTTAGAATAGTGGTGGGGATTTGAATGCTTTGGGAAAATTGTTGAGCCTCATGGATGATACCAGAAAGATGGGTCAACCATAGGTTGAAAAAATCTCAAAGCTGATGAAACTCCCATTGGATCTTATCCCTTCGATATTTTAGTTCCTAACAAAGATCATGGAGGTTTTAAATATTCACTAAGATATTCCAATCTACATCTTTAGTGGCATCATACTATTATGAGCTTTACAAAATCCAGGTCTCTAAAGTGTCCATCTAAAATTTGGTAGAGGCCACAATGGTAGGCCATTGCAGTAAATATTTGAACATCTTGTTAATTTCCTTGACTGTGTCCTAGATTTTGCAAAGATGAGTCTCCAATTGTGATTGGATAGTAGGCCATTTATTTTGGAATTTAGCCTATACCTCTTGTTTTATCTTATCCTTCTATAGGTTGGGGTCTTGTAAGAGTTCATATATTAGCACCTTTAGTTGTGCCAAAGGTGCTTGACTAGAATCCCCCTTCAATTGAGGAAATTTTCCCTATAGTTCCATGATTATCTCTTCCATGTGTTCAACATTTTCTATATGTTGTTTGAGGATTTCATCACAGGCTATCTAATGAAATATTTCTCCTAATTATAATTTCTACAGAGGTGAGATATTCCCTATATTTACCTATGTTCCCACTATTGGTAGTTGAAGCAAATGGGAAGATGTTACTTTTTTTGTGTTGTTACTTTTCCAAGAAATATTTTATAGGCTGCATTAGAGAAGTTACTGAAGATGATGGTGCCTCTTTTTGCGGAGAAGGTGTTTGTACCATAGAAGAATCATATTTTTCTTCTTCCTCACACATCTATTTATATGCTTCTATAGTATCCTTTGTGATCTGTCCTTGTAACTTCTGTATAATCTCTAGTTTTTCTAACATGATCTTGTCTAAGCATTTCTTAGATGGAAGTTCTTTCACTTGTAACTCATTTATCTTTTCCTTCTTTGAATCAGTGAGTGAATGGGTAACCATTTGGATGGATAATTCACACAAATTCTCTTCTCCATTTTTTTTCTCCCTCCAAAGTTCAAGTGTGGTAGCTATTTGATTCGGTAATTTACTCATGAAATATTCCAAAGTAATTTTTGATGCTACCATATATCTAATCAATATCCTCTCCGTAGTCAACTAACTAATGGGATGCATCTTGGAGTATGTTCATAGTGTCTTGGAGAAAATTTTGTGCTTGAACAATGCACCATATAATCGATCTTTGTCTAATAATGGGGTTGAGGGGCTTCTTCTCCTATCTCTGATTGAGGTTCTACCTCACTTTTTCTTGTTGTTTCTTTTACGCCTTTTTCTTCTCCATGCTCATCTACAAGAGAGCATCTATTCCTTCTTTTTCCATAGGGGATTTTTTTGGTGTTGTCCCTAGCTTCCTCTTCTTTGAATGTGTGCTTTTGGTCTTTGTAGAATATGGGGCTTCTATTTGGAATATTCTAGATCTTCTAGGAGTGGATCCACATGTTTCTCTTATATCCTCTATATACCTTGGTGGTATTTCTACTTGTTCTTTCCCCTTGTTTTGTTTTAAAACTTTCTCCTTAGATACAAAATCTATGTATTCTTTTGCAGTGGGATATTTCTCTACCTTAGAATCTTTTGGGAGGCAGAGAAAATGGGAAACATAGGACTGTTCTTCTAAATCTAGAATCTCATATGGCAATGAATGAATCCATGATGTTCTAGGTTCTATTGCCTCTATCATGGTGACATATTTGTATACTAAGAATATAATTGAATCCAGGTATTTCTATACCATACACTAAGACATTCTCCACTGGTCCTACATTTTATTTAAAAAATTTTGAAATATCTCCCAAATACCTGAATCTATGTCATTTTAGCAAAATATTTTTTGAAATAGTCTCAAATTTGTGCCACTACAAGTTTGGTTGTCTCCCATACCCTTCTAGAAAATTGAGGGAGTTGGTTCTTGAAATAAAAGGTAAGAAAAATGAGAAGAGTACCATACCAAAAAATTGTAACCTAGTGTCTTTCATTGAACTACATTCTCAAGGAGCTCCATCCTAAGAAATTCACAAAAGTGAAATTATTTTCTCTAAACCACCATCTGATAGGTGATGTGAATGTCAATGACATTGGTAGACCCTTCTTATTTTGTATAATAGACTTTATATGCAATCGCCTTGGTGGCATACTTTACCTTGGGGTCAGTGATGTTGCTAATGTATAGACTTCTCCCATCAAAAGTTATGTCAATGAGCTTGGTGGCTTCGGTGTTATTGATACCCTTCTTTGGAATAATTTCTCCTTATTCTAGTAATTCGATAATGGCCTAGATGGCCTCCTTTGTGATGTGGTATGGTTTGTCGAGGTGAACGAATTCATCATGTAACTTGATAAAGACTAAGTAGATCCATTCCTCCTCCATTGTAAAATACGAGAAGTCCTTCCATACATCTAGCTTGTTGATGGTCAATGTAACAAAAAAATGTTAAAACAAAATATTTCTACTCTATTTCTCTTGAAAAAGATAAATAACCTAAAGCTACCTATCTTCCAAGGTCTCTGTAGTTGGTTCTCAACTATGTTGATGTTGTTTAGTGGACTATGCAACTGTAATGTTCAAGGGGCTTGCTAGTAAAAGGATACAAAATACATCATGCTGATTGATCTAATGTTTGGGAGGTGTAAATAAACATCAAAAGATAGAATAGAGCTTAAAACAACAAAACATAAATGTAAATTTCCTTCAATTTAGACATAGAAAATTTATAATGAGCATTCCTTTTAAACAAATAAACCATAAAATGATACAATCCACAAAGTACTCTATACCTTTGCATTCATTCATAGTGAAAATTCAAGATAGACAATCATTCATCATCACTAAAATTCAAAATCAACAATAACACATCACCAACTCATCATTAAAATTCATAGATCAATAAACATAAATAAATCTCATTCACAAATAATTCAATGGAAATAGTCTCAAATTTAGAATCTTCTATTGAATTTCATCAAATAAGAGAAATTTATGCACAACATACACTGGAATATGAATGACCATTGTTCATTGACATCACCATTAAAACTAATTCTAAAAAAATGACAAATTGTATTAAAACTATAAAAAATCTTCTAATAACTATAAAAATTATCCTAAAATTCTCCTTAGGAATCTAATATTTCTTCAATTAGCCGACCTTTACAACATGGAGAGAGAAACTACATATAGATAAATCTTAACACTAATTCCTCCAATCAAAAATTGAGATCCACAAATCTAGGAGCAACTGGAGCTGAATGAGATGATTGCCCATTCTGATCTTTAGTTCAAATGTTGATGACTCTATATCAAAATATGATGCAAAAGGAGAAGGTCAAATTGTTGGAGGGATCCTTAGTTGAACTGGTGTCATGTTCCTAAAAAATAGGAGAAAGCTTCCCAGCTGGCCGTATCATCTAATGCTTCATTCAAAAAGGATATTCCTTAGACACCTTACTCCTCTATCTTTTTTTCAAGTGATTATTCATCATAATTGTCCAATACTTGTCTAAGTATATCCATATCTGGCCCATCCACCCAATTGTCTTCAAATTTTATTCTTTTTAACTCAGCCAAGGTGAACTTATGCATATCATCCAACTTAGCCAACTCCTTTCAAACAATCTTTACTACCTCTTTGATGTCCATGAACCTATTAATTAATAAGTCATCACAATCATCTCCCTTTTGCATTGCTTCTTGAAATCTATTATTCCATTTATTCCTTAGTTAATCAAGAGGGAAACCATCCTTCACAGGAATATCTTCATTTACCATCATGGCTATAATCACTTCTAACTCCACAATTTGATCTGTCAAATGTTTTCCAGCCTGTTGCACCTCATTCCTATGTGAAAAAATAAATGAAGTCCTGAATCTGATAATGTTAATGGTTTTATCAATAAAATCCTCATTCCCTTCTTTAAGGATGGATTGTTCCAGGAGTGTTTGTTGATGTAGCTTATTAATTTCTTTCAATTTCCTCACATGCTCTCTGTATTCTTCTTCTTGCTTCCAAAGGATCTCAACATATGTAGTCATATCATTGATTGATTCCAATGCTTCTTTATGAACCATGTGGATTTCAAAAAGTAGTTCTTCCACCTCTTGGTTCAACCTATCAGTCCATCTATCCAACATCTTTACCTTGCTTCTTTGCTCATCAATGTCACTAGCTTCTTTCTTGCTCAAAAAAATTGGTGTCTCAGGAGCAATAGATTGTATAGAAATAGGAGAGGATAGGTCCTTTAAGAACCTATGCAATTGATCCAATTGAGCCTTAAGTTCATCCTTCATTTGATTTTCCTTTATCATCCTTGACTTAGTGGAAGATGCTACAATATCAATCAAGTCGATTTGCTAGTTTCTTGTAGGCCTTCCCAAGTTCATAGTACCCAGTTGATAATCACTCAACTGCATCTCTTGTTTGTCCTTGTCCATCACGGGGATGGAACATTCAACAACAATCTCTCCAGCATCTATCAATTTGGTGGAGTGAAGGACTCGAGGATTTTTCTTGGGCCTCTACTTCTCAATCTCTTTCATCATATCATCCCAGTTTAAGGGTTGGGGCTAGACTATCTATTTCTTTTCCAGGTTAAGCTTTAACCATGTTAGGGAAATAGGAGGAGTAACCACTTATTGTGAAGAAGAAGTGGCAGAAGAGAGGGGTTTCCAGAGTGTTACCTTTGGTTGAGAATCAATCTCTTGTTGCTCCTTTCTTTCCATTTCTTTGGCAAGCCTATCAGCTTCAACTTTCTCTCTTTCTTCTTCCAATCTCCTTTGTTCTAACATGTCATCTCTTTTTTTTCTAATTGTTTAACCCTCTCCCACATTTTAGCTACTTCTTGCTCCTATTTGGCTTGTTCTTCTACCTCCATCTTCTTCAACAAGATCTCTTCTTCATCCTTCTTTCTTTGAGCCTCCTCTGCAACCTTAGCCTTGGCCTCAAGGTCTTCCTTCTCTCTCCTTTGTCGGGTCTTTTCCTCTTCAAGGTCATGAATCTTTTGTAAGAGAGCCAACTTCTCCCTCTTTGCATTAGCTTTCCATTCACTTTCTTTTTGTTGTTGTAGGAGGTCTTCCTTTTCTTTATGCTGCCTTTTAAGCTCTTCAGTCTTTGCTATAGCTTCATCCTCTTGTTGCTTTGCAAGTGCTTCAAATTGTGCTTTGGGATTAGCCTCCTTCTTAGCATCCTCAAATAGTTTCCACTGGTCTTTTGTAGTTAAAACATGCTCAGTTCCAACATCTTGAATATCCTCTATAGATGTAGTTACAAGAGGCTCATGGTTTGATTGTGTGGCCTCTGAATCAGTGTCAATATCATGAATCTCAACCTCTTTGTGTTTATCCTTCTCAACCTACTTATGGAGGTTGCTTGTATGTACTTCCCTAGTGGATTCCTCCAAGAGAGCGTTGAGATGAAGTTCACTCTCTAGCTGTGGTAGCCTCTACATCTTGTGATTCATGGGCTTCTTGAGTAGGCACTCCTGGATCAACCTCTCCTCCAGAGCTAGGAGGAAAGTACTCCATCTGTTCCTTAGGAGTTGTCCTCCTCTTTGTTCTTCTATATCCTTGAGTACCTGTTGCTTTCCTCTTATTTGAGGATTGAGATTCAAGTTCCTTGATCCTCATGACCACCCATTGGATGCTTCTATCCATCACTGTCTTCACAAGTTGTTTTATGTCAATGAATTATTCTTCATCCCTATTTATTGGGTCCAAGATTTTGGTACATATATTTTCAGCTTCATACCCAAGGTCCAAAACCACACCATCATATACTAGTGTATTAGGAATATCTTCCTTTACCCCATATTCAATCATCTGTGGGATCATATTCCTTTCATAATGTCTTTTCCTAACATCATAGTCATCTTGCAAATCAATCCAAAATTCCTCCATCAAGTTAAAATGCTTGTCAAAAATGTAGGAGCTATGCCATTCATCTTGTGCTCTAGGTCAAAAGGTTTCTTGGATGTATACAAGCCTAACTATAAATAACCCAACTCTTCACACACTGCCTTTGCTGCCAAATTGTGCCACAATAATATTCTCCCAACTTCATGGAAAATTTGTTGCATGCAGGGTTGTGTTTTTTGGAAAATTTTGTATTGACTCCCATAGCCTGATATATGAACTCCATAAACACAATCCTATCATTGCAACATCTTGGAATTTGATGAGGATGTCCATCAAATCCTACCAACCCAAAATAAGAGAACTTGGGGTATTGGATGTACCAATGTCCCCATTCAGAAATGAAAGCCATAGCTTCTCTGGTCATCCTATATCCAACATCTCTTGTTAACTAGTTGATGACATAGAGGAATGCATCATTGACCCTTCTATAGTGTAGCTCTAAGGTTTGCAAGGTCAGTTGATTATAATGCTCCCATGCCCTATTTTTCCCAGGAGCCTCTCCTAATGTGACCACTATATTCAATCTAGGGAATATGCCCCTTCTTGTAGCTGAATATATGACTGAAGAAGTCATTTAGAAATTATTGGTTTTCCCCACCTTAAGCATCTAGTTGTGTAAGATATCTGATAAAATCATACCCCAATCAAATTGTTTCCTACCATCCAAAATGTTTTGAGTGAATGGAAACATCCATTCCTTAAAGTATGCAAAGTCCTTTGCAAACACCCTAGAAAGCATCATGATCAGGTCATCTATTTCCTTCTTGAAATCTCCCCTTTTGGGTTGTTCACGAACCTTGTTTAGGGAATTCTTCTTAGTTCTCAATGATTTATTATTCATGTGGGACCTGTTAGCTTCCTTGTCCCTGTTAAACAACTACAACACCTCTACCTCAGTCAAATACTTGGGGTTCTTGGGGATAGGTGCATTAAACAAAAACCTCATCATCTGTGGGGATAGATCAATGATCACATTCGCCTTGAGGTCCATACATTATCTGGATGAAGGATTGTATGCCCCTACTACTGTGAGTATGATCTTTGGGCATTGGACTTATAGGGGGAATATGTTGGAGTTAAAATGACACTGAGAGGGGGGGTGAATCAGTGTCTAAAATTTCTTAATTTCGACCAAGATTTTAATTATGATTTCCTTTTCTTTCAACAATAGAGTAGAGTAATCACTTTTGAAAGCACAAAGATATGAAAACATTAACTCGGTATATTAGACAAGTTATGAAAATATGATTTGAGTGAGATATCTTGCATTTGCCAAAACAGTTATGGCTGACATTGATTAACTATCAAAGCATGATGACAGAGTAGGGGCAACTCATAAGACTGTGCAAATGATGATCAACATTATTGAATCACTTCTTAAACAATTGATTTGATTGCAACTATAAAGACAAGAAAGGTATTGAGACAACAAACACCTTTAGCAAATTATAACTATTCTTGAGCAATGAATCAAATGAGAACCTTTAAGCTTCATTTTGAATTAGACTCTTTAGCAATGACTTGTGCAAGATAATTGAACTAAATATTTGCAGATATGAAGGAACTATCATTCAAAAATGTTTAGATTGATAAAAATTATCACAATCAAGAAACATTATGACATCAAAACAAAGAGACCATAAGACAAAGGATTTGCAGAGTGGAAAACCCTCCTGGGGTAGATAAACCACTCCTAAACTGCCTTACTGGCTTAATCTTCAAAAACCACTGTTAACAATGCCTTATAGGCTAATTTCTGAGCACCAACTCAAGGAGCACCAACCCCTCATTTTGAAACACCAATTTCAAGGAGCACCAACCCCCAAATTATTTTCAAAACAATAATAATATCAGAGGATCTCTCTATTTTCAAGTAAGCTCAAGAAACTCAACACTCTTATCTACCTAATACCCTAAGAATCCAACTCTTTGAATCCTTAAAATATTAAATAGAAAAGAATTACAACTCTGTTTTGCATCATGTTTTCCAATTTTTTTATTATAAAGTTTTTCAATACATCTCTTGATATAGCCAAAATAACTATGTCTCAAAATTTGTATCTAGCAGTTTTTTAGTATTCACAACATTGCATTTTATACATCTTTTCTAGTGTGTAGTCTTCAAAGAGATTTGAGGTCAAAGGAGAGTTGAATCCTCCTTTCTATTTTCAGGAAAAAATGATGCTAGAAAAGTAACTGTCTTTAGGAGTAACGACTGAACAAACAAACTGAAAAGATTCAAACTAAAGTTAACAAAGCTTTTTACAATAGAATTCTTGATCTTGTACCTAGCAAGATTATTAGTCAAAGTGAAATTAATTTGCCAATACAAGAGCCGTTTCACCCAGCTAAGAGCCGTCCTCAACAAATCTGAAACATGTGAGATCATTTCATTGCTTAAAAAGAAAGACTACCCACCACAATAAATCATAACCTCTAATGCATGAATAACAATACTTTGATAGGGCATTATTTGCCACATTAGTAACTGAGATGCAAAGAGCAGTTCTAAAAATGGTGATTATAAACCAGTATGTGTAGCATGAAATGCATAAATACCAAAGATTCGATGCCAACCAATGATGTCGGCCTGCAACTATATTTAGAAATTCACATGTCGGCCACAGTGATAGAGTTTGTTAATCGTTCGCCAAGACATCCAGATAGTCCTGCCGAAGGCAATTAAATCGCTAGTCATTCCCCTTAGTTATCACTTTCGCCATGACACATTATAGTTGGGGAGAAGTCATAACGAATACATTATGTCACACCGAGAGCTCATATGTTATGTTCTTTCCAATAGCTGAGACATAAGCAAGTTTCTCATCGAAATGCCCTTTTGTTTCATTCACTATCACTATAGCCTTTTGATATCGGAGAGACATCTCATAGACTAGTCTTTGTTTTGCTAAGAGCCCCTCGTGATCAAAGTTGTCGCCGTGACATATCGCTCTTGGGAGACCTCATATAGATAATACTTCGTTAGTCACCCACCATCTTGTGCGTCGCTGAGACAAGTCAGATCCTATGCTGACAAAGTCCTTTTGTGTTCTATCGGTGAGACAAGAGGTCACTCGCCGAGACCTTATGCCAAAAACCCTAACTCTTACTGAGATGTATACCTTTATGTTGTTAGTCGGTATAAGAAATCAAACTCACCAAGACCTTTCTTCATTGCACATGTGTCATACCGAAATGTTCCTTTTGTTTTATGCATCGCCAAGACATATCAATGTTAGGGAGACCACTCAGAGAGCACACTATGTCATACCGAAAATATTTATCCACTTTGAGACGCTGAGACAATACCAACCTCTCGCCGAAAGTCCCTCATAAGACTTAGTTGGCAAGACTTTATGGGTTCGCTATGACATAACACCAAAGCTGAGACCTCTTGCCGATATGCAAATTTTCCACCAGCAGTTGAAAAGACTAAAGTAAGTTTTCCTAGATGTTACAACGAAGAAAAACCTCTTGTCGATGAGCACGCTTTGTTACCAGTTGGGGAGACATGATGAGTTCACTAAGACATCATTCTGATAGTATAACTCATGCCGATATGATCCTTTTCTGTCATTGAAACAATGGAGAAGTCTTGCCGAAAGCTACCTGTATGTAGAACTAAATCATCATGACATCAGAAACGTCTTGCCAATAGGAAACACAAACATTTATCAGAGAAATCTATCGGGGAGACCCTGACATTCTCATGCCGATATGTTCTTTCTTGTCACCAAAAAAATGTACAAATAAGATAACCTGAGACTGCACGAAGCTCAAACTGAACAATACCATAAGATATTAAAATTTTGAATGTAAATTTTCCACTCAATGCCAAGACATGTAACCATATAGACAAAAATTTACCAAGATAAAGCATGAGGAACCAATTTGAAACTGTCAACAAGTAGAATCAATTGAAAGGGATTTTGTCATCAAGGACAAACCATATGATCACAACTGAGAACCAACAAACTCCCCCTTTGTCCTTGATGGAAAAACACAAATGACTCTCCCCCTTTTTGCCTCAATGACAAAGGATAGATGAGAAGAATGTGCAATGCCAGGAAACACAACTGAGAAGCCAACCAAATACCATAAGAACCAGCTACAAATAGAGCAATACTGCAAAAGACATATTTGCAGGAGAGTAGTAAGATTGTAACATGCTGATATCATAGCAAAAATAACAATATGTCCTTTTAGAGAATCTTGGTCCATATAATCAATACCAAAGAAAAGGTATAACCATATTATAATGTAACAAACCAAATTGATACCTAAAGATTGAAGACCTGTTACTTGAACATACCACCTTCTTTGTCATGTTCAATCAAGGCACATTCAAAATCGCCTACTCCACATTCAATTTGATTAACTTCAATCTAGCTATACCAGAATTTGAGCACAAACAACAAACCTCTTCTTAGCACAAGTAACCTCAGTCACTATCCATGACAATACACAACAAATACCAATGATTCTGGTTATTCTTCTTCAAACGACACACATCATTTTACTCTTTTCATACACAAAATATAACTTGAAAGCATGTATACAACATAATTCATCGTCAATCTATTCTTGTACACCCATGCTCAATCCATATGAGAACTTCTATTACCACACCAAGAATGATGAGGAAATACCAAAGATAATTAATCTCAGCCCCCACACAACACCAAATAATATCATCACAAAAATAACTCATAACATCAAATATGTTTTTCAATCACTGTTCTCCAAAGATAAATACATCGACATCACTTCAGAACAAAGGATTTATTATTTTTAATATATTAAGGAACTCATCTATATGTCTCCACACCGCTCAAAGATGTCATAAGGACAAACCATTATTTCCAAAACCCAAGCATCCAAATAGTTCATTTAAAAACAAAGTGCACTGTCATTTCAAAAACTTCTGAAAATTGTCAACCACTAGTCCAAGCACAAACATTCCTTAAGGTAGAGATTCATTCATTACCTTTCAAATTAGATTATTACCTTTGTCAGTAATAACAAAAGGTTAAGGAATTTAAACCATAAATCTTCAACTCCTATCAATGATTGTCAATATCAAAGTCACAAACTCGAACAAGTAGTCATGACACACTATCATATAACTCCTCAAACAAATATTACTTTTGATCCATGACAATTCTGTTGTTATGTTACAATAAAAAAAGTTGTCTTGAATAACAGAGTCCATACAAATTCATTACCAAACACACTGTCCACCAATTTTGTGCAAACATTATTCATTATGAATTTTACTTCATTGTTCATAGCAATACATGTTATGAAAATGACATTATGTGAGCCAAAATAAGCCATTTCTCTTCCTTCAAAACACTATCTAGTTCACTGGCTAGACACTAGATTCATCAGCACCTTAAGAGTTGAGCATCAACCTCACCAAAGAACTCATTCTAGACTCCATAGGGGTAAAATATATTACCATAATAGACTCCCCTCGAGTCTTTGCTTCTTCTCAAGACCTGGAAGGAAACACTTGTGCAAGGAGTGCATAAGGAGTTTTCTCACAAGCATCTTTATTGCTCTTCTTGTCATCTTGATTGCTCTTTCTTCTCCACTCCAATGAAGACTTTTTCACTTGTTTGCTTAAAGTACCTATCTTTCTATTGAATCTGCATTGTTGTACTTTATGCCCAATGTTATTACATCTGAAACAAATGACTTTGTGATTGTTTTGAGAACTAGAAGACTTCCTACAGACATTTCTAGCATTGTTTCCTACATTATTATCACTCGTATTTATTCTACAGTCTCTTCTCAAGTGACCAAAATTGTTACAGTTGTAACACACCACATCCTCATTTCTAGGGACATTAGAATGATTCTTATTTGACCATCTTATGCAATCAATTGCCTTATGACCATAGTCATTACAAACATAACAATATCCTTGGAAAGAATGATTATACCTGAATGAATGATCATGAGCGAAGGATGTGAAGATCTGAAGACATTTTTCCTTTTTCTATGAATACATTTAGATTGTCTTCTAGTGTCAATGTTATCCTTTGATGCAACAATACTATAACCTAGATCAACCTTCATTCTTGGTGTTTGCTTGGCTATAAAATTCTTTCCATCTAAAGTAGTAGACACTGTTTCATGTTTAGATTTTTATTCAGAGCTTTGTCCAACCTCATATCCCACTCCTGTAGGATCTTTAGAATGCTTTTTCCTACCCAACATCTCATTCAATATATTAGTACTATGATCAAATTTCTGAATTTTACTAGAGTGAGCCTTGATACTTTCAAGCTCTTTTCTTAAAGCAACTACCTCTTCTTCAAATTTTAGACAAACAATATTTTTAATCTCCAAATTAGAACTCACAATGTCTGCTATCCTCTTATATTCTTCAATTTCAATTTTCTGACTTATAATCATATTGTCCTTAAGAGTTAGTTCTTTTAACAAGGAATCATTATCAGAACATTTCTTTAAAGAATCAATCTCATTTTCTAGTTTATTACACAATTCATCCTTATCTTTTAACTTGACTTCCAAACTCTCTTTTTGCTGAAGCCGTATTGTTAAAAACTGGTTTTCTTTTCTAAGCTGCTTAGTAGTATCTAAGGCACATAGGAGTTCACCTTCCAAATCAACCTCACTTTCTGGTTCATCATATTCCTATTTAGAGTTAACTTCACCCAAAGATTGATCTAATTTTACACAAGTTTCTTGATCATTTAAATATTCATTAATGATATCCTTGGTCTTCTTTTCAAAACTATCAAGGTTTACACCTTCTTCACTCTCAGATGTTTCACAACTTATTTCAGTATCCAAGGATATCTCCTCTTGTAACTCACTATTCTTATTCATTTCAGTCAACTTGTCCCTAACTTCCTTAGCACTGCTATAATGAATGAATTTTATAATGACTTTATTTGGCAAGTTATTAAAAATAGCATTTATGGCTCTGGTATTGAATTTAAGTGCTTTCTTCTCCTCAAGAGTGGAAGGAGATGTTGCAGATGTAGTACAACCCTTTTCAACTGCTGCCCAAACTTCAGACCCTAAAGAAAGTAAGTATGTTTCCATCCTATGTTTCCATATAATAAAGTTTGTACCTTTGAACTAAGGAGTTCCAGATCTAGGATACTCTACCATTTCAGAGCTATTGTTTATGAATTCTTCCTCATTATTCCTTATACTAGATTCAGGTTGAACATGATGAATAACATTTTTCTAAGAACATCTTTTTCCCTTATTCCTTTTGTTCTTTCCCATATTAACCAAAGTACTCCAAGAAACTAGGAACAATCCTAGGTGGTTTAGACCTATCAGAGGACCCTATGCTCTAATACCAATTGTTGGAGTTAAAATGACACAGAGAGGGGAGGGGTGAATCAGTGTCTAAACTTTTTCAACTTTGACCAAGATTTTAATTCTAATTTTCTTTTCTTTCAACAATAGAGTAGAGTAATCACTTCTGAAAGCAAAAAGATATGACAACATTAACTCAGTCTATTAGACAACTTATGCAAATATGATTTGAGTGAGATATCTTGCATTTGCCAAAATAGTTATGGCTAACATTGATTAACAATCAAAGCATGATGGCAGAGCAGGGGCAACTCATAAGACTATGCAAATGATGATCAACATTATTGACTCACTTCTTAAACAATTGATTTGAATGTAGCTTTAAAGACAAGAAAGGTATTGAAACAACAAACACCTTTAGCAAAATTATAACTATGCTTGATCAATGAATCAAATGAGAACCTTTCAACTTCGTTTTGAATTAGACTCTTCAGCAATGACTTGTGCAAGATAATTGAACTAAATATTTGTAGATATGAAGGAACTATCATTCAAAAATGTTCAGACTGATAAAAATTATCACAATTAAGAAAAATTATGACATCAAAACAAAGAGACCATAAGACAAAGGATTTGTCGAGTGGAAAACCCTCTTGGGGTAGAAAAACCACTCCTAAACTGCCTTACTGGCTTAATCTTCAAAAAACACTGTTAATAATGCCTTATAGGATAATTTATAAGCACCAACTCAAGGAGCACCAACCCCTCATTTTGAAACACCAATTTCAAGGAGCACCAACCCCTCAAATTATTTTTAGAACAATAATAATATCAGAGGATCTCTTTGTTTTCAAGTAAGCTCAAGAAACTCAACACTCTTATCTACCTAATACCCTAAGAATCCAACTCTTTGAATCCTTAAAATATTAAATAGAAAAGAATTACAACTCTGTTTTGCATCATGTTTTCCAAATTTTGTATTACAAAGTTTTTCAATACAACTCTTGATACAGCCAAAATAACAATGTCTCATAATTTATATCCAACAATTTTTCAATATTCACAACACTGTGTTTTATACATCTTTTCCAGTGTGTAGTCTTCAAACAGATTCGAGATCAAAGGAGAGCTGAAACCTCCTTTCTATTTTCAGAAAAAAAGGATGCCAGAAAAGTAACTATCTTCAGGAGTAACGACTGAACAACCAAACTGAAAAGATTCAGACTGAAGTTAACAAAGCTTTTTACAATAGAATTCTTCATCTTGTACCCAACAAGATTATTAGTCAAAGTGAAATTAATTTTCCAATACAAGAGCCATTTCACCCAGCTAAGAGCCGTCCTCAACAAATCTGAAATGTGTGAGATCATTTCATTGCTTAAAAAACACGACTGCCCACCACAGTAAATCATAACCTCTAATGCATGAATAACAATACTCTGATAGGGCATTATTTGCCACATTAGTAACTAAGAAGCAGAGAACAATTCTAAAAATGGTGATTATAAACCAGTATGTGCAGCATGAAATGCATAAATACCAGAGATTCGATGCCAACCAATGATGTTGGCCTGCAACTATATTTAGAAATTCACATGTCAGCCACAGTGATAGAGTTTGTTAATCATTCGCCAAGACATCCGGATAGTCTTGCCAAAGGCAATTAAATCACCAGTCATTCCCCTTAGTTATTGCTTTCACCATGATCCATCAGAGTCAGAGAGAAGTCATAATGAATACATTATGTCACGCCGATAGCTCATATGTTATGTTCTTTCTAATCGCTGAGACATAAGCAAGTTTCTCACCGAGATGCCCTTTTGTTTCATTCACTATCACTAGAGCCTTTTGATATCAAAGAGAGATCTCATAGACCAGTCTTTGTTTTGTCGAGAGCCCCTCGTGATCAAAGTTGTCGCTGTGACATATCACTCTTAGGGAGAGCTCATATAGATAATACTTTGTTATATCGAAAGTCACTCACCATCTTGTGTGTCACTGAGACAAGTCAGATCCTATGCTGACAAAGTCCTTTTGTGTTCCATCAATGAGACAGGAGGTCACTCGTTGAGACCTCACAATGAAAACCCTAACTCTAATCGAGATGTATACCTTCATGTTGTCCGTTGGTATAAGAAATCAAACTTGCCAAGACCTTTCTTCATTGCACATGTGTCATACCAAAATGTTCCTTTTGTTTTATGCTTCGCCGAGACATATCAATGTTGGGGAGACCTCTCAGAGAGCACATTATGTCATACAAAAAATATTTATCCACTCTGAGATGCTAAGACAATACCAACCTCTCACCGAAAGCCTCTCATAAGACTTATTCGGAAAGACCTGATGGGTTCACTATGACATAACACCGAAGCTGAGACCTCCTGCCAATATGAAATTTTTCCACCGATGGTTGGCAAGACTAAAGTAAGTTCGCCAAGACGTTAGAATGAAGAAAAACCTCTTGCCGATGAGCACCCTTTATTGTCGATCAGGGAGACATGATGAGTTTGCTAAGAAATCATTCTGATGGT